>KQ965782.1:73729-86517 GCA_001574975.1 Gonapodya prolifera JEL478
CTTTCTGTCGTGTGACAGCAAGAGCAAAAACGCTTTTGACGGCTTGAATGGATGAATTACGATCGACGTTGAGACAACAAATATTGCATTAGGCCTTACGGCTCATTGAGAACATATACCTTGGTCCGATGAGCTCGAAATACTCGTATTATTGGTGTTGACGCTGACCGAGACGGTGATCACTGCGACCAATCCAGTGCTTTTGCAACCCAATCCGTCGTGATGTGAGTCCGGGGCGCCTGCAGCACACACCTACAATCATTGAGATTCACTCACCAGAAGAATAGCATGAGAATAATGATGGATCGAAGTTGGAAGTTCATCGGGTGCTTGTCTTCCTCGGGTGTTGCCTTTGGAGGTGAAGTCGATGGATCACTGATGGATGCCCGGGTGTCACCGTGCGCGATCGAATCTGGTGACATAATGCTATGTAAATCGCAGTCGGAAAGGTGCAGATTGCTTGTTTGCTTCGTGGGGATCGCTTTCACAAATTGGTTACCTGAATCCGATCAACCCTCACATCGAGCAGATTCATTGAGTCAAGAATGAAGGTATCTAAGCGAATTAAATTCTATGAACTCCAGCGTATATTGATGCGCTTACTGATTACTTTGCCGAAGCAAACTGTCACCATGAGTCCGATTTTCTGAAAACGATCGTGTAAGTTACAAAGATAAAGTCACGCCTTTGAAAAGTATGACGTGACCGTGATACAGAAACACTACACGCTTAGCTTGGACGTCTCTTGACATTCATTTTGCCGTATATATTTCTTTCGCATCGGCTCAGTTGGCAAACTGAGGAGATAACTCTTCGGGGGCGGACATCACGTTCCCGCACTTGGTCACGATCTCGGGCACTTCACTCTGGACGATATCCCAGTGCTCGACGGAAGCGGCCCTCTCTGAACTGGAACGTGTGGACAACGATTGCGGGCTGGCGTCATTTGGAGGGATACTTCTCATTCGAATCCTGCCAAACCTTGTCAAGAGCTTTACCGTCCCCCTTATTAAAAAGCTGCTTCAGACCCCAAGGAGCAAGGAGCATGTTCGTCGTCGGCGCCTCGCCCCATCACGAGGGGAGGTTCTACGAAAACTTCGGTGATCGAGCAGTGTTCATCATGTTACTCGTTCCTTTCTTCCGCCCTTCCACCTGCGCCCGTTCTTCTCGTATTTATTCTCTTCCCTTATCTCTCTCCTCGCGTCTCTCCCTCGGTCTGCCGTCGTCTTCCGCCCTCAGGCACTCGTCACCATACTCCGCACACTGGCCCACTTCACTTGGACCCACCAACGGGCTGCAGGGAGAGATTGGGGGTGGAATGCCCGCATATAGCGGATAAGATTGAGTCATCCTGTGACTTGTAACATCTTGTGAGAATTAATTAATGCCCTCGACAAGGCGCCGGCCAAGTAAGTCTAATCGTTGTTATTTGAAAATAAAGTGACTTCTATAACGAAGAAGTTGATAACCTTACTGATTCTCCGCCCTTCCATGCCCATGTTCTCCGTGACGAACTGCCAAACAAGTGGCGACAAAAACCGGTACCTGGCGCATTCAGTCAGAGCGAACCTCGCCTTTGCGAGTATGTTGTACTTTTGGAATAATCGCAGTGAAGTACCACCGGAACACCGTAGAGGTTCCATCGAAGCACTCTGGAACTCTAGTATTTTCTCGCACAGTCGCGTATCATTTTCCATAGAGCTACATTGTTGTTCCTCGGCTCTTCCCTAGGTCTTCCCTGGCGTTACTGGTCGCCTGGTTGATCTACAAACTCTAACTGTTTTATGGTTTCAAAGTTCCTTTCCCCACGATAGAAAGTAGAAAACGGACCTACGTACGATTTGCCTATCCGGAAATGAATTGTGGTAAGGAGATCCGACGGGGAAATTGTGAGGTGAGACGGACGCTGATTGGCGGAATGATGCGTCAGATCAAAGGGGTTTTGCGGCAGAGCTCCATACCCGTTACTCATTTTCCCTCAATCTCCGCAAAACTCCCCACACGTAGCATCGCATCGACGGCACATGGCTCTCCAACGGGGGCACGGTGCGCGATCCCTCGTCCTCGCGCTGCCCATCGCCTGCGGACTCCTCCCTGCCGTCGCACTTGGCCAGTCCCAGTCTGCGTCCCCATCCAGCGGGAAACCGCCACCGACGACAGTACCGGAGCCATCAGGCCCAAAACTCTCCCAGGATGCCGTCATCGCGCTGTGGACAATTGGAGCCGTGGTGATTGTCATGCTCGCGGCGACATTATTCCTCCTGTATATGCGTCGCAGAAAGCGAATGCAACCCCCCGCGGACGACGACGGCACGGAGTCGTTCTACGAGGCTGGATTTCCAAAGGACGGAACGGCCCCGATGCCCATGTCCGCGATGCCTCTCTCAGCAATCCCTCAAATACATTCCCCCGGGGGTGCGTCTCCCTTCCCTCCCGGCACTCCTGGCATGGCATCGCCGTATCCGATGTCTGCGTTGGCGAGTCCGATGATTCCAACCAGTCCTGTAAGTTTTAATCGCGAATGTCATGTGTTTGCTTTAGTCACTCAACACCGTCTTTTGTTTAGGCCTCCCGGACCGCATTTGTACAGCTCGCTGGAAAGCTTTTCAAAAATAAGCCTACGTACACTTTCCCTCCGAGCATGGACCCGCTTGAAGTTGAATCTGAGGTCAGTAACATACTCTTCCTCTGTGGAACACGTCGTGGTCGTCTGACACCCTCCACGCACCACAAATCCAGTTCATTCCTTTCGACGCCGGTCAAATCAGGCTTGGATATGGCCACCAAGTGAAGCTCCAGATTGCATTCAGGGACGGATGGGGATTCGGACTCAATGAAAACACAAAAGAAGACGGACTGTTTCCTCTGTGAGTGTTCCCCCATGTTGCTTTCACCCAACCATGCATCACGCTGACACTGCTCTGAACTCCCCAGAGAGCACCTTCGTGTCATTGGCACATTCAACCCAGACTCATTGCCCCTTTACACCCCGACATGGGAAGCCGCGTCGTTTGTCCCGCCAGGGCTTCAAGCTGGGCCATCGCTTGTCCCGCCAGGGCTTCAAGCGGGGCCATCGAGACCCTCACCCCTGTCTAACTTGGTCGCTCAATCGAGTCCCATTTCCCCTGCTGCACCGACCGAGGAAGAAGCACCGGTGAGTACTTGGTCATGTGCTGCACGACTGTCGCGTCTCCCGAGGTCAACATCCACCCGCTACATGCAGCCACCCCCCGCCCCCCCACCACGCACCACACCAACGCACAAACGACGTGCATCCCAACCGCACCGCGCTCCACCAACCCAGCCATCCTCATCCCCGCCTCCGCGCCCTCGCCCGACGTCCTCCCACGCCACCCTGGGCACCGGCGCGGGTACGGGCAGCGGCGCCGACACCGTCACCCAGGTCGCGGAATCGGAATCCACCGACAACGTCCTCGTGCAGAACATCAAATCGGTCATCACCGACATCGAGCACCGCCAGAATGCGCGCAGGTCCATGGCCTTCCCGCGGAGCCCCATGGAAGGGTCGGCAGACGGTGCGGAATGGGAGAGGGAAAGGGCGTAATGGGTGAGGCTTAAGGTTGGGGTGGGAGCCGAGAAGGGAGAGCTTGGTCGAAGGAACTGAACTGGTCGTCTCGTATATACCATTTTTGTGCGTTAGAGGAACCATGTCTTGTGCATCTCGAACTAGTAATTGTATAGTACATGATTGTTGGAGAGTAGTTTCCCAGGTTGTAAAGATCTGTTGCTCGGTCCGTTCCTGTTGCAACCCTTTTTTCGGACCAGGATTCGACCCCACACCATCAGTCTCCCCAAATAACACCATGAATACCGTTATTGAAACCGTCACCAACCTCATCGCAGAATCCGACATTCCGATCGTAAGCGCCGGTGCCAAAGTCGTGGACGTTGTGTACAACCATGCCGAGACCTGGAAGGAGAACGGAGAGACGGCCAAAGAGCTCCAAGACCGATGCCGGGCGCTGGTGGAGGCGATCCAGAACAGCGACGATGCGGAAGAGCCTGGTCATATTAAGGATTTATTGGAACGGTAGCCACGAGCCATGTGCGTCACGGCACTTATTTGACACGGTTCGACCGCTGATATCATGGATATTTGGAGAACACAATCATGCATTTCATAGAAATGAAAAATTAATTGCGGAGAAAAAAGGATTTCAAAAAAAGTGTTGGGAAACTTCTTCAAAAGCCCCGAAATCAAAAAAGAACTGGACGGCATGTCAAAAACAGTGGAAAAGTTCAACAGCGACTACGTGGTAGGTCCGCCCTTTGATTTCTGGGTAATCTTCATCATCATGGTATGTTTTCTCTTCCATCTACACTGCTCACAACCAACGCGCAAACTCGGACCAACACCCAGTTTGCAAAAGTGCAACGAGAAGGAATCTTGGCCCGTGAAGACTCTGCCAAACTCTAGCGCTGCTCTGAAGAATTGATGAGTTGCGCAAGGTCTAATGCGCACAGCCTGGCGCACATTGTACAACAACTGGAAAGTCTGACCACCGCATTGCCCACCTGGTAAAATACAATTAAGGACCCTTTACAAATTGCCCAAGGGCGCATTTCAAACCCTAAAATTCGGAATCAACTGCACGTGGTGTGGGATTCATGCAACAAGGATTTGAGGGACCTTTTGAGATCAATGATCATGGAAGTAACAGAGGAACTATTTTTCAACAGTGAAAATCCTCGTGTACCCCCCACCACGTTGACACCTCCCCTCACTTCCATTCTTTTGCATCTTTCATTTAAAGGCGCGGACCTTACCACCATGGAAAAGTGGGCACTTGCCGGTGCGCTCATGAGCAACAGGACAATCACAAATTTGAAACTTCATGGTACGCCCAATGACGTTCAACACCTCAGCTACCCGTATTTTCATTTGGTCATATCTCCCTTTTCTGTTTGCACCCGTTATTTTCCGTAGACCTTGGCAAGGAAGGAGCCCAGGCGATAGCAGAAATGCTCAAAGTGAACGCGATGGTCACCTTTGTGAACCTGAAGTGGTCTATTAACGGTAACGATCCAGACTTTGCCATTGGTCCCGATGGCGCGGAAGCTCTTGCAGATGCCCTCAATGACACCCGACTCGTCACTTTGGAACTGTGCAGTGAGTGTCAGACCAAAATCTCTCGTGGCTTCTGGACAGAAAGCAGACTTGATGGATGGTCACTCACGTGGTCTAATTCACCTCGGTCCATTACAGACAATAGTATTGGTGGCAATGGGGCATGCGCTATTGCCAACGCCTTGCAATGCAACACGACACTCCACACATTGAAGCTGGCCGGTACGTGTTACATTAATGATAGCTGCTTTGTGGCTTGCTAAATGCAAATGGATCAATGTGTCTCCTTACTGCTTACCTCTCTCCAACAAAGGTGAGATGATTGGTGATAAGGGAGCATGTGCTATTGCGGACACTCTTCTTGCCAACGAGACCCTGCGCGAATTGAATCTGCTTACCGGTGGGCATATCGCTTTGCTTTTATTGTTATTTTTTTTGTTTGTTTGTTTGTGCCACTGAGGAATGGAATGGCTCTCTCGTATTTAACTGCAGAATCTGGATTTGGTAATCGAATCGGTACAGATGGAGCACATGCTCTTGCTGATGCTCTCAAAGTCAATAAGACTTTGACCCTCTTATGTTTGAGCTGTGGTACAGATAGTCAGGTGTCAGGACCTGTGCCATGTGATGCATGCTCGTCTCAATTTTCTTGCATTGACACTTGGCAGTAAATGAACCCGAAACCTGCTGTTCTGGGTTACCCGCAATTGCTGACGCAGTTAAAGTCAACAATGACACTCAGAACAGTGCAAATACAACGTTAGTATGAGTGCCGTTTTGTGGCTTCATTTGATGTGGGAATTTAATGTTGGATTAGGTCATGAGTTTGTCTTCTTGAGGGATTCATGTAGCGAGGAAGTGGCAATTTATTTCGCCGACGTCCTTCAATTCAACACAACACTCATCACTTTGGATCTTAGAAGTAAGCGTCAAAGACGCGCGTGGCTTACTTTTGTGCGCTTTTTGACCAATCACTGCCCGGAGTTGTCACAAGACAATGAAATTGGACCTGTTGGAGCAAGGGTGCTTGCCAATGCACTCAAGGAGAACACAGCACTCACCACGTTGAGTCTTAAAAGTATAGTCAAATTGTTGGATAACATGCAATCGTTTGGTTGACTCATGGTACGGGGCTGCTCAACGGGAATGAAATTGGTGAAGACGGAGCAAGGGAGATGGCTCACGCGCTCAAGGAGAACACGAAACTCACCTCTTTGAATCTTGGCGGTAAGCATCAAAGGACCGTGCGGCTCACTTTTAGGTGCTTTTTTATCAATGGTGGCGTGGTCTTGTTGAAAGACACAGGAATTGGTGACATTGGGGCAAAGGTGGTCGCCGATGCACTCAAAGTGAACACAACACTCACCACTTTGGATCTCAGCAGTAAGCGTCAAAGAAGTGTACAGCTTACTTTTGTGTCTTTTTGTCCTTTGGTTGCGGGGACTTGTTGGAAGGCAATACAATTGGCACTGTTGGAGCAAGGGCGCTCGCCGATGCACTTAAGCAGAACACGACTCTAGCCAATTTGTATTTCGACAGTAAGCATCGAAGTCATGGGTGACTTGCAATTGTTTGGTTGGCTCACGGTGCTGTGGGATTTGTGTCGATAGAAGCCATCGAAGTTGCAATCTTCCAAGGTGGTGTCAACATTTCGTCTCACCCCAGAAACATTAGGTTCATTTAATATGTACGGCACCCTTGCAGGGAAAGTCCACCGGGACAAGGGGCGATGTCACTTCAAAATGCAGTTTAAGATAGCAATGAGTTAGGAGGGCTTACAATAGTCAACAATGCACATTTGAATAATGGAAAGGAGATGAATTTAGGAAACCACAAAGAGCTTTGCCGATTTCACACAAATTCAGTCACGAAAAGTTCGCGGAATTGTTTGTGTGCGGTTGTGAAGGAAGAATATTATCGCGGCTTCTTCTCCTTGCAAAAGGCTGTCTTTTACGTCGTGTGGTAATCCATGCGACAAGTTAAGAAAGAAGACTTCTTTCGCGCGGGGGATCACGAGGCCTGTGATGATCGGGGTTGGGCGAAGGTTACTTCGTTTCCGTTTCTCTGTTTCACTTCTTTGCTGCGGACACTTGATGGTCAATGTGAGATCCGATCTTTCCCATCTTCCAATGAACAGCTTGAAAGCGAAGATCCCCGCGAGGCGAATCGCACTGAACGCCAGCAGAATCGGATCTGAATCCCGTGGTCCGTACCGTGAATGCCAGGGGCGAGAACGTGACTCGACAGGCAATGTGTCTCTCACGAACACGAATTTTTCCGCCCATTTACAGCTCCTCGCCTGCCTGCCTCCTCGCTCGCTGCTCCAAGGCACCTCTCAACGCTCAACGGGGCCGGGAATCGGTCCTCCCCACGCGGGTCATATGTGGGAGCAGCGCTGTTCTCGGTGGTGACTTCAACCGCTTTCCTCCTCCTCCGCGACGACGACACGGGGGTGATTCGAGCCCAAGAAGCCCGCCCCGCGTCGCCGTACGAGGGACGAAACATCACGGAGATCGCAGACGAGGCGGAGGACTTCAATGACCAGGTGTGGTGACGCACTGCACGTGCTGCCCTGCCGCCGAATGAATTGCACGCCAGACCGGGGCTGACGCGACCGCCATTGTCACAGGTCATCAGGGCCCGCGCGAATCCGGGAGTGTACATGTGGGGCTCCAACGACACGTCGCTGATCCCATCGTCGTCTGGTGCGCCTCTCCCCGTGCACAGGACGCCCGTGGCGCATCCGAGTTTTCGCGGATGGGTTTTGCGAGACTTGAGATTGGAGAGCGCCCGCGGGGCGGCTGTTGATGTTGAAGGAAACGTGTGGGAGTGGGGCGCGGGTGCCGGTGTAACGACGGGAACCAAGGAGACTCTGCGCGGGAAGAACGTTCGACAGGTTGCGCTTACCCAAAAGAAAACGTATGCCGTTGGGAGGGATGGTCGCGTGTGGGAGGTCGATCATACGAAAGAGGGCAAGGTTGAGACCGCTGTGGAGCAACAGAATGCGGGGTGGCTGTCGTCGTGGCTTCCAGGGTCGGGAAGTTCCGACCCCGCCAATATTCGGCAAGTTTCAGTGCATGGACTCGATTCTGGTGAACGGTTTGTGTCTTCTTGAAACATTTGAGAAGCGCGAAATGGAATAACTTTCGCCATTTTCATACCAGGATTACGACCATAAACGCCGGTTCTCATCACCTTCTCGCACTTTCAAATCGCGGTCGATGCTTTACCCTCCCCGCTGATGCACAAGGGAACGTCAACGGACAACTCGGATTGGGATACTCGGGAAAGCAATCTGGAGATGACATCGGCGAGGTACTTCCACTTTCTGACCTTTCTTTACGCTCTTCGTGACATTTAAAATATGTCGTTTCCAGTCGAATGCAGCTCTTCGACCAGTGACGTCGCTGCCTAGAACTCCGGTTTGTCAGATTTCGACTGGAACTGACCACAATTTAGTGAGGACGGAGGACGGACGGGCGTTTGGGTGGGGCGGAAATGGATTTGGAGTAAGCTTAAAATACCCGCTTTTGACTGACAACTCGGTGGTGACGGTCTCTCCTACGTACAAGCAACTCGCCACTTTGAATTACTCTCTCGAACTCGCACGTATTCACACCCCTCGAGAACTATGGCCCCGCTCCAGCTCCCTCAGCATTATTTCACCACCCAAGACCAAAGACGGCGATGACATCGAGATGTCGTTCGGTCGGTCTCGACCTGTCGAGATGGACGTGGACCACATCGCTGCAGGAGAGGGGGTATCCTTCTTGGTTGGTCTGGCCGAGTCAATCCCCAGGTCACTCGAGGTGATGGCGGCTGGGGCAGGTCTGCAGGGACAGGTGCGTTTGGGTTCATTTGATTCGCATGAGACAGCGCGTTTGTGATCGTGCCGACTTCCATCTTCCAACGGTTAGCTCGGTACTGGAGTCTACCCCCACATCCAAGCTGTTCCGGCAAAGGTACGAGCACTGTCCAACCTGAGCGAATATAACGAGGCGAAAGGCAAGGTTGTGCCGATCCGAATTTATGTGAGTACCATAATGTTGTACCTTCCAAACACGGTAAATAAATTCTTCCGATTCAGGACATTTCGTGCGGATCCGGACACTGCGCTGCCACTCTGGACAATGCAATAGAGGACCATCATACCGGTCGCGATGCTGTGGAGGTGTGTCTCGGTGAATGTTTGTTTTCGAAATTCCGGAACTGATTCCTCCCGTTTATCACCAGTATGGCCGCGACGTCCTCATCTGGGGCGCGGGCTCCTCGTATCAACTCAACGTGACCCGCGTGGTTCGCGAACCCTCGGGAGCGGTCACGTCGCGGGAGAAACGGCGGACAAACCTTCCCGTGCCCACACATATCGACGGGTTCCATCAGGGGGGGCTGCCAAAGGGCGAAAAAGGATCCGCCGTAGTCGGGCGTTTGCAGCTTGCTGCAAAGGGTCGAACGACGGTCAAGGATGGGCCCGGGAGAGGAGCTAGTGTGGACGCAGAGCAGAGGATAGTTGTGAGTTGTGCGTCAATGCTTTGTGAGAGAAATACGCTGAGACAATTCATTTTTCAGTGCGGGAACGGGGTGACTGCGGTGTACATGAAAGTTGTGGAATAGCCAAACATAATAATTGGAAGGTGTATGAATGCTTGTGGCAAAACTGACATTTTCACAATCCTGTACTTGGCATACTGCTTTCATTTCCCTTTTTTATCCATTCACTCTTCTAAGCTAGGAAACTGGCTGTTTTTTTCTTGACCAGTTTATTGCATTCTTCACCTCGGAATTTCTTCGCAATTCCAGCACGGCGAAACACCAAATGATGCGCACTTTGGACCATAAAACCCCGAATCGGATGGCACGAGCTCTCATTATTCACGCAAACTGATTTGAAAGACTGCAACTATGATGGGCGATTCCGAACGACCCGCAATCCTCCATATCAGCCCACGCCAATCGCGAGCGTCCGATGTGGTGATTGAAGCAGAGTATGACGGGGTGTCGGTGGACGAGGTGCGTGCGTCCTTACGGCTCACGGGTTTATGGGACAAGACAAGCAGCGTTGCTTACTGGAATCGCTCCTCCTGTGATCATGCACATATGTACAGCTCTTCGAATGTTTCGCGTACGAGTCGGTCGGCAAGAAAGTCTGGGGAACCTACGAGATTGAGTTGCGCCCTGGAGGAAAGATGGGAGGAGCTGAGGGCTATTGTGAGTGTCGGGAAAGAAATGACGTGGTGAAGATTCGATCTGGTCGTCCACTGAACTACTCATTCACTGGGCAGTTTTGGGTGAAGTCGTTGCGGTGGAGCCTCCAAATCTCCTCGGTAGGCATGCTGCACAATTTCGTTTGCGTGCCATCAGAGAATGTAACTCTGTTTGACCTTTTCAACCGCCCCATCGAAACCCAACAAGCATTTACATGGAAGTCCATCGACTGGCCCGCGGACGTCCACACTCCCGCGGTCTGCGTCCTCACTTTTACCGACTACCACAAGGGCAACCGCAAGGGCGCGTCGGTGCTGCTCGTGAAATCGGGTGTTCCCGAAACGATGAAGGAGCAGTTCATCAAAGGCTGGGAAGACTATTACTTTGCGCCGTTCGCGAAGCATCTTCAGTCTTTGCGCAAACGGCATCGTGAGGCTGATGATGATGGACCCGAACAAGAGCAGAGCGCCAAGAAGGCCAAAGCCAAAACTGCTGAGGAGGACGGTGGTGCGAAACCGGTCGACGACGGCGTGTCCGAGCTGGCTAAGCGCGGGTTCGGTTTCGTTTGTCATTGGGACATTCCTGTAAGGGTGAGTGGAGCGTGAAATGGCATAACGGCATGAGAAGTGACGACATATTGACTGTTGATGATTATGATGAAGGATGTTGAACGCGCGTCCAAGTTCTACGCTGAGGTGTTCGGATGGACTGTCACACCGTGGGGCGAGAACTACGCGCTGTTCTCACCAAATAGCAAGGATAAGAAGACCGGTGAGAGCGTTGTTTGCTTTGCGTCATCGCTGTTCGTTTACAGTAATACGACGTATGAAACAAACTTCAAACAGGCCACCTGCTCCTGCCCGGTGGATTCTACAAAGTTTCCCCCAGCAAGACCATCGCGCCGGGTGTCAAGTGCTACCTTGCAGTTGAAGACATTGACGCAGCGATTGCAAAGGTTATGAAAGCGGGGGGGAAGAAGGTTGGGAACAAAGACACGGTAAGTTGATATACTTCATGGCGGACGCGGTGATTGTGGATCGCGACGTTCATTTCTTGTCGCGTATTTCAGATCAAGGGTGATCCGGGTGGTGGGAAAGAACTTCTATTTGAAGATACTGAAGGTAATGCCCACTATCTGTACGAGGTGAGTCCCCGTTGTTTGGGATTATCTTCAATCCTCTTGATGTGCTGAAACCTTCTTTTCTCAGTACGGAACTCCCGAATCCCGCGCCAAGTGGAGCAAGACCGGGCCCGGCGACGGCGCGCCCGTGTGCCATATTGAGA
This sequence comes from Gonapodya prolifera JEL478, assembly GCA_001574975.1. Classification (NCBI taxonomy): domain Eukaryota; kingdom Fungi; phylum Monoblepharomycota; class Monoblepharidomycetes; order Monoblepharidales; family Gonapodyaceae; genus Gonapodya; species Gonapodya prolifera. The sequence goes on from KQ965782.1 coordinate 85,308, forward strand.
TTCCATCCAAGGATGATGCCCGGTTTCGGTCCTTCTACGGGGACCTGTTTGGGTGGTCCTTTGGGGAGATGGATATGCCGGGGAGCGATGAGAAGTATACCTATTGGATGTGGAAGGGGTCGCGGACGGATAAGCGTGAGTTCTAGGACTGTTGCCATTGGAGCGTTCGTGATAGCATGCATAGCTCATACATTTTCGACGTGAAGGATCGAACCTCACTGTGGACGGACTTGGAGGTGGTCTGATACCTGCCCCTGCCGACGATTTGAAAAAGGGTACGCGCACCAGGAAAACGACAGCGTCAGAGAGCGTTCAGCAGCGTCTGTTCCTTTGCGTGCCTGACGTGTCCGCCTGGGAGAAGAAGATGGTGGAGAAGGGTGGAAAGGTTGTTAAGTCGAAGAGTCTTATCAGTGAAACAAGTGAGTTTTTGAGTGAGCCACTTCGTGCTTCAGTACACGGAACTGAAGCACAGTGCCAAATTAATTTGCAGTCGGATGGAGTGCAGAGTGTTGCGATCCAGATGGGAACGAAATCTGCCTTTTTCAGGCTGCGTGATTTTCTTCTGCTGATGTTTTGTCGTCGTTGGGCATGGATTTGGCATTGCTTTGTTGTTTTGTGAGAGTAATACGAACTTTGAAAAACACCATTGCTTTCCTCTTTCCATCCTTCTTTTTATCGACAGGACTAGTCAGGAATAAATAATCAATTGCGAGCCTGTCGTTTGAAGGAGCTGATTGGAGATGCGAAGCGGAAGACTCACTAAGGCCACGGCAATCCGTTGTCTCATTATCATAAAACGATTGTAACCCCGTGCGTCCCTTTCATGCCATCCAATCTCACCGACCTGCCGCCGGAAATCCTCCTCTGTATCGGACAGTACCTCTCCTCGCGTCTCGGATTGCCGACGGGAGCACTCAACCGCAACATTGTTGAGATCCTCGGCGCGCCGGACAGTATTGCCGTTCGCGCATTCGCGCACTACCGATCGTGTGCCAATACGCTGGTGCGAGAAGCGTCAAGGACCGAGTCCGGGCAAGCGCAGTACCTGGTCGTCGAGGCCATATGCAAGCTTCTGTCGCGGGTTCCCGGTTTCGACGTGAATGCTATTGCGAAATCGCCAAATTGGGGAGAAGGAAGCACTGCGCTGTTGGCTGCGGCCGAGGTTGGGAGCGCAGGTGTTGTGAGATGTCTGCTGGCGTGGGGTGCGCGA
>KQ965782.1:95278-128946 GCA_001574975.1 Gonapodya prolifera JEL478
CGTCATCGCGTGCGCGGTCGCAGGCGGCCTCGCGCAGCTGACATGGCTGGTCTTTGCGTGGCGGAACCGACACCGGGAGTACGCATGGCGCGCCGCCGTGATTGCGCTGGGCATGGGCGCCGCTATGTCCCTGGAGCTGGGCGATTTCCCCCCGCTCTGGGGCGTGCTCGATGCCCACTCCTTGTGGCACGCGGCGACGGTGCCCATCGTGGTGGGGTGGTATGAGTTTGCGGCGAGGGATGTCGTGCACGAGACGCGGAAGGGCAAGGAGGCGGTGTGGTGATAGAGGATGACTGGGACAGCGGAGCTAAACTCTTGCACGCGGTTGTGACAAACGGTCGAGCGGTGTACTTTTATACCCGAGACACGATTTTTGATTCACGATATTGTACAATTTGATTTTGTTGAGCTCGGATGCTCCGTCATTTGATAACGAATGATGCAAAGTTCGCAGCTGGAAGCAAAGAAGTGAGAGATGGGACCGAGGTTTCATTTTATCCACGTATCTTGGCGTTTGCAGTGTCTCCACTTGGGGACACAAGGTTCGTTGAATCGCCGTGTTCGTTGTTGTCAAAAGTCGTGTTTCAATCGCGCTTGCACTTCTCCTTGGAGCGCAGCCTTCTGGAACCACGCCACAGCCTGATCAATGTCCTTCTGTAAGCCACATCCTGTCCTGCAGAGGAAACCGAGTTCGAATTGCGCACGTGCGTCTCCCTTGTCTGCATCCTCGCGAATCAACGTCACCGCCTTGCCGTACCTTTCCACCGCCCGAACGTGGTCGTTTTCCACATCAATTCCGCACTGGTAGCACATGCCAATATTGAGCTTTGCAATCCCATGTCCGTGTTCTGCTTCCTCGCGCGTGCCACCATGGATTCTCTACGTTCCTTCACTGCGCCACTCCTGTTGTCGAAAAAGAGAATTGGTAGGTTGCTTGGAAGAGCATTTCGTCTCCAAAGGCGGGTCTTTGCACTAGAGTGGAAGGAGAGCCTCCGGGAGAACCACTTCGATTGCATTGTAATGCCACAGTCCCGCCCTCCAGAACGCTTCACCCATCTCAGCTGGTGTCGTCCGAGAAAGAGCTGCTGTGTGAGCAGTGAGACATGATCACCAAAACTCCAAGCTCTCATTTACCTTCTATCATGTGCATCAACGACGTTGTTCTGTCCTCAGTCAGCACGATTCGGCATGTTCTGGTTTCGCCGGCCTTTCCAACTTCCAAGAAGACACCACGTAAACCCGGACTGTCTGTTCCTTCAAGTCTTCGCTTCTTGATTCAGGATTGCGAGATGAGTTGTCTGCGGTTATGGAACACTTGAAACGAGCGGCCTTCCCGTGGCATGTTCCGGGTGTTGACTGTCAATGGCAAACGGCTCGTAGTCGTCGTATTCTATCTGACTTTACAATTGCCTGCAGGAACTCCAGTACACGACAATGTTGAACCACTTTATCCAGAAGAAGTTCAACAGCAGTCATAAGGTTACTGATATTCCGTTGACGTTAATGTTCCAATGAAAGCATAATAAAGTCAAAGTTGGAATCCGAACTCTCTGTCCTTGTCTTGGTGAACCCAAGCAATCGTTTGTCCTAGCACCTGATCTCATGTCTAACAAACCCTGTCAACCCACAAGAGGAGCCCTCGCAAGAAGATCCTTTGCATTCACAAATCTGAGGAGCCGGACAGCGGACCCGGCAATGGTTCTTGTACGTGAACGTTGACCTTTGAGTCTCTTTGTGCCCTTGGAACACATTTGAGCTGAGCGCCATGACGTCGCAGTCCAAGATGTTCTTTTGTAGGAATGTGAGTGAGCTTTGCTGGATCTCTTCGATCATTGATGGTGTCTGATTGCTCCTTTGTTATTAGACATCAGAACGGGCCTGCGACAGAGTGCTCCAAATTGACGGGTACGGTTCATTGATCATATCAGTGAGTTGTTATGCTCTATTTATTCTAATCACTGTGCCATTGACCGACAATGTTTTTTCTGGCAAAAGTGTCTCGCAACCCTTTACTGACTCCAAACCTCAAACACCTCCACCTCAAGAAAACACTCAAGCATACCTTCCCCGTCCGTGACATCACTTTTATGTAAGATAACTTATAAACCAACAAATATATAATCATTGTGAAATGACCAGACACGAATGTGCAGCCGCTTGAAATTGACACTCCAATTACCAACGTGATGGAACGTCTGTTCCAGCATCGTGACTAAACTGCTTGGAAGAGTTCTGGGATTTATTTAGCAGATGGCTTGCCGGGAAGTTACTTGATGTGTTGCCTCGCAACTCAAGAGCAACTTCATGCGGTGGAAGGATGCCCGTTAGTGGGGCATTGCAAAACACGAACGAAGACCTATTCCCATAACAGCATCAGATGCACTTGCAAGTGCAGTTCACGTCAATGTACCTGAAATCAGGGTAAAGACTCCACAACCTGGAAGTAACAAACTTGGTAATAAAATTAAATGACGTTGTGTGCGTGGGCTGTGGGGTTGACCACAAAGTTGCCAGGAGTTCATCCGGCCCATGGACCCGTCGTACACCGCCTTCCTCGACAACGCGCGAATCCGGATCGCCGTTGTGCCCGTGCACCCGCTCAGCCAGTCCACGTACACGCGCATATGCGGGATTCTGCGCAGCCAGTTCGAATGCATCGCATTGCAGGACCTGCCCGTGTCCGCGGCGACGGAGGCTCAGGGACGCGCGGCCGCGGCGGGTGCTGTTGGTGGAGGTGGGTCCTTGTTCGGGGGGTTGCAGGATTTTATGGGGTTTGGTGCGACGGGAGGGTGGGAGTTGATGGAATGGTTTTGGGGAATGGTGGAAAGATAGCATCCTGCACACCCGCAATGGGAGGCATTTTCGCAGCAGGGGGGACATGAAATTGTGTTTTCTAGATTCCATCCACTGCGGAGTGGAATCAGTGTCTGCCAAAGAATCGCTTGCTCCGTCCACTACACCAATGTTGCTCTCCTCCCCTACCACAGGATCCGTCAACTTCAACTTCACCACCCACCTCGCCGCATCTGCGCCACTTAACGCATACGTCTACATCCACTTCGTAACACCCTCGTCCGTCAACTCCCTGCAACACTCCACCGGCACCCGCGTCGTACCCGCAATCGCAGCGTCAGCGCAACCCTCATCGGCCTACCCTTCAAACGCCCCGTCGTCTCCGCCCGGCTTCGCCCTCCCCCTGCCCTCTCAATCCGCCCTCGCCTCAGCAGCCGTGGCGTCCGCATCGCTGTCCACTCCCGACGCGCCGATTCTCATTGACGGACAGACCCAAATCACGGGGTCCCGGTACGAGGATTTCGCGGCGTCGAGGCAGATTTTGGGCGTCGTGGGCATTGCGTCCTGCGTGGACAGTCCGGACTTGCCCGCGGCGGCGGCGGCGTTCAGGAAAGCCATGTTCAAGGTATGTACATTTGCGAGAGGCGAGCACAGCGAGCCCGAGGCCTAAGCGCCGCTAGGCGCTAACCGAGACTGGACGCCGGAGGCGAGTGATTCGCGAAGCGCAATGTACTCTCGCGGGAGGCATCCACCGGAGGCGAATGAACCGCAGAGCGGTATGCACTCGCGGAGCGAGAACGAGGCCTTGGCGTGATATGTTCCCCCTGCTTTTACCAACACCGCGCTCCTTGTTGTCACCACCAGTACCCCACCGCGCTCTCCTCGCGCCTCCTCGCGTTCGACCCTCTCCCGACGACTCCCGACTCGACGCGCGGTGTAGTGCTGATACCCTCTGAGGGCCGCCCGCCCGAATTCTACCTTGCGACTATCATTGCCGACATGGTCGCCGAGGTGATTGCCGCGTTCGGCGTCGTGGCGTCGAATTGGGAGCGCCGGAAGGAGGTCCACGGGCCTCGGGGGTGCGCCGTTCTGGGATCGTTGGCCGGCGGAGGAGCAGCGGCAGGGCCGGGTGGTGCTGCTGGCACTGCGGGGGCGGCAGCACTGACTTGGCCGGGTGCTCCGTCGATGGCGACACCGTCTTCACCGCAAGGACCCACATACCCTTCGTTGGATCACAACGCGACGAGTGCCACTTACCCTCCTCCTCCGCGCACGCCAACACTCACGCCTTTCCCTTCCACCCTGCTCATCAACGGTCTCCCGGCATCTGCACTCGGCCAGCAGGCTGCTGCGGTGCAGGTCCAAGCATCTACCATCGCGGCATCTGCTGCTGGTTCCTACGCAACCTCCGGAGCTGGCATCACGGCCTTGCCTCCCCCAGGGACCGCCAGGCCCGGAGTTCCCTCTCCGCTCGGTCGCAGCATCCTGACGGACGACTCGGAAAAATCAATGGAGGATATTAATGTCGGCAGTGTTTCAGGAGGCCTGGACACGGTTGGAGGGTCCCCAAACCAACCGGTCGGCAACGCTTCACCTCAACCAGACCGCGCGACTGTAACGTCTCTTCCTCCTCCAACCTCCCCGCCTCCTCTCGACAGACCTCTGCCGGCAACTCCACCTTCCCCTGTACCCGTCCGCGCTGCTGCCCCGTCCCCGCCGCCACACGCCATTACCTCGCCCCCAACGTCGCCGATAGGGGAGATGGCCCCTGACTTGCTCCCATTTATATCACCGACACCGTACCTCCCGCAACCTAACAATTCCACTTCGTACGCGTACCCCCCGCCTTCCCCCGTGCCTGCCCCCCACAGCCCTGCCCCACACCACGCCACGCACACATCGGCCTCCTCTGCCGCCTATACCAAACTCGCCCGCCGTCGCGCCCCGGCCCGCTTCCAAAAGCTTCTTGGCGACTTGCTCCTCCTCTCGGGGCGCACTGTGGAAGCCATGCAGACGTACGCGGCGGCCGTCGAGGGGTGCAGGCAGGGAGGTGATGCGGTGTGGGCCGCGGGCGCGCAGGAAGGGTATCTGGCGTCGGTCATGGTGGCGGCAGCGGCGCGTGTCGGAGTGGGGATGGTGAGTGTGAAGATGGATCACGGTGAGGTGGGAAAAAGCTGACGAGGTGTCTCGCTCTTTTTGTGTGGGGTAGTATACCATGAACTCGCGATATGCCATGCCGTCATCGTCGTCGCTCGACTTGCTCTCCAGCTCGACGCCAACCCGCCCTCCAGCGACCACACCGACTCCCCCTGAGAGCACCCCGCTAAGAACACTTGTCGGTGATCTACCCGACCGATACCGGGAGATCGTCGCCTTGTACGAGAAAGTTGTTGCGCAGCCGCCGCCCGTGTACTTTGTACCGGGCGGCGGGCCGGGTGGCGGAGGTGGTGGTGGATTCTCGAGCGTCGCGGGAATGCTCGGCTTGTCTGGCATGACCATGGGACTCTCGTCTGTGTTTGATCGGACTGGCTCCCCCAGCGTCACTGATGGGTCAGTCGGTCCGCCGCCCCCTTTAGCCGCCCGTACAGGAACATCACTGAGTATTGCTGGACAACCGTCAAATCTGAGCATCGATCCTGGAGCAGGGGGATTGTCAGCGCCGGGGACGGCCGTTGTTGGGACAAACGGGTCGGCGGGTTCACCGATCGCGGGATTGCCGCAGCATCCTCTTTTGATTTGCAATGTGACGCTTCGCGTGGCGCGGTTCCTAGCGGCACTACATCGTGCCCGAACTCCTGTCGTGTTCACAAATGCTGCTGGGTACTATACGCCTGGCGGAGGATTCACGGAAAAGATCACTGGCGGACTTGTCACGACGGGAGCGGACGGCCCACCCCCTGCGGACACGGCGGGCGTAACAAAAGCCGATGTCTCGAGCTGGCTTGCGAAGTGCTGGAGTGTCGCATCGACAGCAGAACGCTTTGGATCAATGACAACGGCAGAGAAGACCATTGTTGCCGGTTATATTGCAAGTGTGTACGGGTACTTGGGAATGGTGCGCAAGGAGGCCTTCTTTCTGAGGATTGCGGCGGAAGGGGCGGCCACGTGTGGTGGCGGTGGGATTGAGGGATCGGCGGCATGGGCGCGACACCTCGATATGGGGAAGAGTTGGGACGAAGGTGTGGGTAGTAACGAGTCTCTGGTGAAGTTGGAGGAGAGGGCGCTTAGGTTCTCGAGGCGGTCCGGAATGGCTGATGGTTCCGTTGAGGCAAACGACGTTGAGGCGCCGGGGCTACTGGAGTGTTTCAACCGCATATTGGATGTTCTGGGCGGGGGGGCGGAATCCAACGCTGTTGGTCTACTGTCAAGTGAGAGCCCTGGCGGTACTCCCTCGTCATCCCCTCCTTCTGTCCGGAAGCGAACTCCGACTTTCTTGGCACCGACTCCCGAAGATAACGTGACAGATTACGGTTACCTGAACGATCCAATGACTGAGGGCGACCTTTTAAACGAGAAATTGCATCCTTTTATCCTCACTGCGCAGATTGAAGCTGGTGGAGTCTACGGTGCCTTTGGTGCCCGCCAGTTTAATCTTTATCCTCTCGTGAAAGCTTTTTCGAGCAGCTCGAGAGTGAAGTTTGGATGGCCCGAACTCCAGGCTGTCACTTTGAAAGAGTGCCTCGATGTTGCAAGGATTCTAGGAGACCTACCAAATGCTGTCATTTACGCAGCCCGGCTCCTCCGGAGACTTCACCAACACCTTCCTGGCCAAGAACAAGCGGACATCGCCGAAACTATGCGAAAGCTGGTTGTTCGTCGAAAAGGTGCTGTAGATCACGAAGACTCGAATGATGTTGTACCCATCGTCAGGAGTGTGCTTGGCGGTCTTTGTGGGGTCCCTGTCGTGAGGTCCATTGATGCTGTTCGTGTCAGTGAGCGCTTCAGAACAAGGGAACATGTAGTTAGCGGTGGGGAAGACAATACGAAGGAACGTGATCCCTTCATCTTCAATCCGTACCTTAACAAAGGCGCCGGTGGTGCCCCGAGCGGCTCACGATCTGGACTTGCAGGGAAGGAAGGGGAACTTACCCTCGTCGCTGGTGAGGCCGCTTACTGGGACGTTGTTCTGGCAAACCCGTTTGGATTTGAGCTGGATGTTCAAAGCGCCGTGATTGCTGCCGATGTCCAACTTGAGAGCGATGTAGACGGGGATGAAGGCCCTACAGAGTCAAGCAGCAATAATCTATCAGACGAGAATCCAATTACAGTTTCGAAATTGGGAAACGCGAGTCTTGGATTGCAATTGTTCTCACCCATCTCTTTGTCGTTCACAATTCCTGCTCGGCATCGAAACTTCCAAATTCGTCTTTCGGCTATCGCCCATATTCCATGCAAGCTGCTTGTGCGTGGAGTATCCTTCAAAGTTCTCGGCGGGTCGCTTCTGGAAGACATCATTCCGGTTCCCCCGAAATTGACAGGAGAGAATGGCGGCCCACCTATTGTTAATGGCAAGAAAGTCGTTTTTTCGGGAGAAGACAAAGAGCGATTTGTGGGTAGAAGGACGTTGGTGTTCTCAAAGGGGGAGAAAGGACGAAAAAAAGCGTGAGTAGCGCGCAGTCTTAATCTAAAACATTCGAACTGACAATGGTCTGTTTTTGCCCTCGATAAAAGGACGCACGCATCACAAAGCTCTACATCTGCATTTACCCAAATAGGGCGATGGGCGCAAACCATACCTGTTTTGCCTCAACAGCCACTAATGCAGGCTTGTGGAGTCGGTTTGGCAGGAGGGCGTTCGGACGTGAATGGATTTCCTGTCGGCTTGCAAACTGCCGTTATGCTGTTCGAGGGTGAACAAAACACCCTTGCCATCAGCATAGAGAACATTGGTGCAACGCCAGTCAACTATCTGACAGTGCATTTTGTCGAGGATTGCGACCCCACCTTGTCACCATTTGCTCAATTCCAGCAGCAGCAGCAATCCCTGAACCCTGTTCGTGAGGATGGTGCCCCCGATGACATCCGAGAACCACCAGAGGACATTTACGAACGGGATGTTTTTGAGAAGTCGTGCAGGGGTATATGGTGTGAAGAGGAAGTTCAAAACTCTCAGGTTGCAACCATTGGTGGCCCCCAGGATACTGGGATGTCACCGTACAGCACTGGAGGAATCCCTCCAGGAGCCCTCTGGAAAGTTGGTCAGACCGCGCAACGTTGGGCTGTGAAGTTGGATCAACCGATACGTGTTGGTGCAAGAAAGACGGTCAAATGTGGCGTGTGGGGTAAGGTTGGCTGGTACGTTCACATTTGTAGTTTATCAAGGCAAGACTATGCGACCCAATGCTTGGTTTCTAGGAAATCCGTTTTGGCCGTTTTCGAATACGGTTACTTGCCTGAGTACACAATGGACGGTAATCTTCCTGCGCGCTTTTTCACGAGGCGTCTCACTGTGCCAATACTCATCACCGTCAACCGTGCTCTGGACATCGCCAATGTGGACGTGTTCCCCTTCGCCTCGATGGCAACAAGTGGCAACACGTCGCAACGGTTAGAGGGTGGAGTCAGTGCCGAAGGATCCATGAAAGATCTTGTTGTAAATGGCAAGGGACACGCTGACGGAGGGGTCGCTTCAGCTAACGGCACTGGCATCTACCACCGAGATAGCCCTCTTGGGACGCTCGAGGACAGCGTAGCGGGATACAGCGGCGACATTTCGGATTTCGTGAATCGTGACTTTTGCCTGTTTACGTTCGATCTCAGGAACAAGTGGAACTCGACGTTTGAAGTCACCTTTGAAGTGGGGGACGAAAAGCGGGAAGGAGCAGGTAGTGTTTGGAAAGTGCAAGTGAACATCGAAGGTGGAGGGTCTCGTCGGTGAGCTGATCGTATCATCGTCACGGTAAAGTTTCTCACCCATTTATATTACCATCAGGATTGTGCTTCCGATGCGGCGGAAGACGTTGCCGACATCGCTGACATACCTTCCGATCCCATACCCGCCAACCCAATTCGTCCTGTCAAAGCTGCTCAAGTACAGTCCGGAAGGGGAGCTCCTCCACCGCGCCCTTTTTTGGACTCGGGAAGATCTTGTCGGTGGAATAGAGCGCCCAGGTCGCATCTCGGCCTTGTGGCGCGCTGGTGGTGGTCGCAGGGGGGGCTTGGTTGCCGCGCTTCGAGGATTCCGATTGTCGAGTGACAATCTTGTCACGCTGACAGATGAGACGATCGGGTTCGACGTGACCGTCCGGCTCACTGCTGCAAAACTGAAGAGCGCTTTGGAGGAACGGGTGAAGTGCGTCGGACCGAGTAGGTTCGAGGTGCCCCGTAACGTTTTTGTGGAAGTGAACTGGGCCGTGCGCAATAGAAGAGGTGAGATGAACACGTGGTCAGTCGCTCGGGCGCGAGCATCAATAGCTCATAACTTTGATGACAGACACTCCAATTCGAATGTGCATGCGAGTTGTCCCCATTCAGGATGCCGACAACGGAAACGTCGAGTACGGCGAGTCTCTCAAAGAGTCGGTGGTGTGGGCAGGAAACCTGGATTCAGTACTCGGTCCGGTAAGTGTTTTGTCAAGCTGTTTTGTCAAGCTAAGTCAAGCTACCGCTAACATTTGGCTGACCCCTTTTATGGACGAATACCACACAGCTTCAACCAGGTGAAAGTGCAAGCTTCCGCCTCATCGCGTCGTTCCTCTCCACGGGCCAATACAAGCTTCTCTACCACTGTCAGGAGATCAATACCAGGGCACCTCCACCGGTTGAGGCGCCTGTTTCCAAGTCGAAGCCTAAGGAGATCGACCTGGCTTCATTGGGCAGGAGCGCCGTTGGCGTTGCGGGGGATGGGATATACTGGGGGCCGGAACCAGTTTTGATTGATGTTGTTGTTTGATGCCCGTGTAGATATTTATTGTGGTCAAGGATTCCCTCTTTTGTACACGTAATGATAGACGCATAATGGACGCAATGGAGAGTGTGCAAATAATCTCTATCGGGTGTGAGAGTGTACCCGACAAGGCCCCTTCTGTTGTTCCCCGCCACCAAGGTTTGACCACGGAGAAAGAAGTGCAAACGCGGGAGACGGTTCGCTGTGAACGCTCTCATGCAAATCGCCAGTCGCTATAAGGCGCAGTCATTCGCCGGTGGGCAGCGAGACATATCACAACAATCCGAGAGAACTCACGGTGAGAACTTACACGCCGTGTGGCTGTGGCTATTACATCCACTCACAAAGACACTCTTTCATTTCATCCCTCCTCTGTCCCCACCGCGCACCTCCAAAACTCTTTCACAATGGCAAAACTCTACACCAGCATGTCCATTCTGACCGTCCCCAAGGCGGAGCTGGACAATGTCCTTCCGGGCATGCGATCCTTGGGCACCCGGCTCTCCCCATTCGCTGGATTTAAAGGTGGCTACATCCACGTTCGCGAAGGAGCACCGGAAGCCACAACCGTAGAGGCCGTCGTGGCCGTGGGAGAACAAGGTGGCCTTTGAGACCGCGAAAGGCACCATTGGTGCCTAGTGGGCCGGAAATGAAGATAAGGCGTTCGCCGCCAAGGGAGCGACCGTCGAGCGCCGGTTTTACGTGTCGGAGCGCTTTTAAGGGGAAGGAGCACTGTGAATTTGAATTGAGTGGGAAATTGAATTACCACGTGTTTATTTTGAATCGTGTTGTGATCGTTACGCAAAAAAAAAGATTTACATTTGTGATTACATGTAACATGTACTGTCACACTTTGACGTGATCCTCCGAAATTGTCCCGTATTGTCAATATGGAAGCGGAAGGTGGTCCAGGTAATGCGGTTGGAAACTTTCATCAAAGCATGGAATGGACAGCGAAGCGGTACTTGACTTTCTGCAAATGCAATATTTGTCCCAGTAAATTAATTAAATTTCTCTATTTTGGAGCTAGCGATGGGGAAACTTTCGGTGTTGTCTTACCTGATCTCCGACCCAGAGATGGGAAAGGGCACAGGTCCGCACAAAGGGCGTTCCCAGAGGGACAAGCTCAGCAACTTTCGTCAACCGACCGATACACGAAACATCCCGACGACAGCAGAGCTTTACATTGCAGCTGAGTAGGTGCGGTGTGATCTTCTTCCCTCACCAGCTCGACGCTCACTCCGTGCCCGACTGTCCAGTAACGAGATGTCGAATGCAAACACAGTGAACATCCTCACCGTTCCGCGCAATAACTTGGAAACCCTGCTTGCACGTGTGCGCGAGATGAATAAGGCCATCACCGTCATCAAAGGATTCAAAGGAGGCAAAATCCTCGTTCGCGATGGGGTAAACAACACCGACACCGTGAGAGTGATCATCGCTATTGAGTGGGAGAGCAAAGAGGCGTTCCATGCCGCGAAGGACGAGTTCAAGGGGTGGATGGGCGAGAAGAGCGAGCTGGAGTCGCAGGGGGTGACTATGGACGGCGGGATGTATTTGGGGGAGAGTTTTTAAGCGGGAGAATTTGTGATCATAAGAGCATGTTTTTAGAGTCGTGTGTGGAAGGGAGAAAACTAAATGGTTGTGGTACTTTCCACGACATAAACCACGACATAAACCACGACTGAAACCAGGAGTGCCGATCTTTGGGATGCCAACTGCAACCTTACCTTACAAGCTCGACTGGGGGATGTGGCAAAATCCTCGTTCGCGATGGGGTAAACGACACTGACACCGTGAGAGTGATCATCGCTATTGAGTGGGAGAGCAAAGAGGCGTTCCATGCCGCGAAGGACGAGTTCAAGGGTGGATGGGCGAGAAGAGCGAACTGGCGTCGCTGGGGGAACTATGGAGAGTGGGGCGTATGTGGGTCAGAGTTTTTAAGTGGGAGAATTTGTATCATGAGAACCGAGATGTGTGAAAGACAGGAAACAAAGTGCAGTTTCCGGGACATAAACAACAATCACCCGGACTCCCAATCTTTGGGATGTCAACTGAGATCTCTCGAGCTCGATTGGAAGATGGAGCGTAGCAGTAATGAAGTTTCCATCCCCTGCGTGCACTGAAATGGAGCTCCCCTGAGCACCTTGAACTGATCATCTGAACCGGCGACGGGTGAGGGCCGATGTATGAGGGCGCACGTGTAATGCAATGCTAAAGGTAGTTTGCAAAAAAGGTTTTGGACGCGGATTTAATCGCCAAGCAAGAGAGTTCACCTCAGCACCCTGTTTGGATACACACCATTCGCCCAACCAGGTGTCGTCCCTTGGACATGAGTACTTCATGGTTCGTTTTCCTCTCCTGGTTCACCATTCAATGGAAGGCCCCAGCCCCCCAGGAGCAACCACATAAGTCGAACCCAACCACTGTCGCCACTCACCGTGCCCCGCAACAACCTGGAAACCCTCTTTCCGCGCTTGCGCTTGATGAGTCAAGGCATTGCTGCCATCAAAGGATTCAGGGGGGCAACGTCCTTGTTCGCAACAGCACAAAGAATTAGGACAACGAAACCGTGAAAGTTCTCGTTGTTGTAGAGTGGGAGAGCACAGAGGCATTCTGTACGGCCAAGGAGGAGTTGAAGGCGTGGATGGGAGAGAAGAACGAGCTGGTATCTCACGGGGCGACTTTGGATAGCGGGATGTATTTGGCGGAGAGTTTTTAAGCGGGAGAGTTTGTGGTGTGTCTTACATGTTCGCGTGCGTGAAGAATTAGAAGTTTGCTTGTTTTGGGAAAATCGGTATCGGGACCTGCTCTGCCACAATTCTGCTTTCAACACAAAGAGAATGATTCTGTTTCATCCAGTCGAGTGGACAGATCTGGGTGGAGGAGCAACGAACGTTGCAACTTGGATGTTGAAGCATGCAGGTTGGCGAATGTGGTGCAACAGGGGCGACAAGTTTACCACTAGTGATGTCATCTTATGGGGAAGAGATGGAGGTAGCTAGATGTAGTACAAACGCGGAAACGGTGGATCGAGTGCAAGACAATGGCGCACCTGCACGATGGCTCACAAACGACCTTTTTGGCGTCCATGCAAACACTTGCGCATTATAAATACAATACATCCAAGCAAAATGCAAAATTCAATTTGTCCCTAAGAAACTGTACCATTCAAAAGCACTCGAAGTGGTGGAGTGTAATCCAAGGAGGTTCCAGACGCGTCAACGCCTGCAAGCCGAAAGTACACCGCCCGATCCTTTCCCATTCCGTTGTTGTAGAGCTGGGTAATGTTTATGGGATTGTCGACGACTGGGACGGCGGTCCAATTTGAAAATGGCCCTCGATACACTTCCACGCTAAGCAACGTGGCGTGAAATGGTCAGACCACCATACCATTGATTGTGGTTGCACCACACTCACTCGTTCAAAACAAGACTGTAGGCTGACACACCGGCAAAAGAAAGGTCCGAAGAATTGAGACCAACCAAACTCGTAAAGTTCCTCGAGGAGCCGTTGACGTCGGTCGCAGTCCAGCCCCACTGCACGGTCCAGTTCCCCGCCGCCGAAAAATTGTTGAACGAGCCCCAAAAGGGAGTGACCGTTCCTCGCGCAGCGACCCCGTAGTATTTCGCGGCGGTCTCGACGGGAGCTTCGAACCCCCACCGGCCGACGCCTTCGAGGAACCATCCGATCAAGAAGCTCTGAAACGTCATGGCGGTGCGTGTTTGAACGCCTGTGGTTGTTGGGAGGAGAAGGAAGGAGAGTTGGTAGTGGTGAAGATGCAAGTAAAGGTCTAGGAGGGGATGAACAGATAAATCAATGGAACAAACACAAAACAGGATACAAGAACGTACCAGTGAAGAGAAAAGGTAGAAGCAAATACACAAGGAGAACGCAGAACGCGTACAAAATAAGCACGGGAACTTTCCCCATCCGCCGTTGGTGATAGAACAGGTGGCCGATGAAGACGAGAATGATGGCTGCGTACACAAGCAGCATTATTACTCTCTTTGGTTGAGTGAATAGCATCGAGGTCAGAGTGACGTCTGGCAACCGCGCAGTTATCGAGACGATCTCTAATTGTTTTTCATTACCACACAACGGTTAGAAAGATGTAGCTCGACCGATGAAGAAATGAATAAGAGACCCAACACCCACCGATTCCAACAAGCATAGGGATGATCCAGAACAACACCAAGTCGACCGCCCACTTGCTCGCGTCGCTCGGGAGTGTGCGCTTGATGAAGAACTGCCACGCGACGTACCCGGACGCCATCGCGGGTAAAAACGTGCCGAGCGACTGGACGATAAAGTCCAGGTTTGCGCGCGGGGAGGTGTAGTCGAAGTACACGACCGTCCAGTACCCGAGCACGAATGCACTTTTGGGGCAGGGCAGGCACTTCATGTCAGCCCAAAACTGGGAGAGTCCCAACGGAAGCAAAAAAAACCCCGGATTTTAGCTCACCTGAAGAAAAAGTACCACGTTGGCACACCCAACAGCGCCCCCAGCGCGCACAGTCCCAGCACCAACAGCGGCGCGACCCATGACAAGTCCGAGCACGAGGACGCACTGTCGCACGGCACGAGCCTGTAACTCATCGGAAACGCCGAATCGAACCCATACGACTTGATCCCGTTCCTCGCGCTTGCCGTGAAATTATCCCACTCCCCAATGACCTCCACGACAAAGCACCCGCCCGACAAGTCCGTCGCAAACCCGGCGTGGATCGCCGCGGCGCAGATCCACGAGTCGGCGCGGTACACGTCCGTGCCCAGGAGGACGGGCTCCAAGTAGAAGGGGTGTGCGCCGTGCCATTGGACTTCGAGGGTTTGTACGGTGGAGCACAGCGGCTGGCATCGGACGGGGAGGCTGAACCCCCCGAACGGCGCGCATGCGGAGCCGTCGACCCCGCACCCGTCGGGGAGGATCGACCAGAAGGAGTCGACACACCCGATGCGTTGTGGTGGCCCCGGGACGGTGGTTGTGGCGTAGGAGTCGGTGTGCACGAGGACGGCGAAGAGGGCGAGTGAGAGGAGGGAGAGGAGGGTGAGGGTAATGGAGCGCCGGGTGAGCGGGAGGGCGAGGAAGGTGAGGAGGGCGGTTTTGAGGTCCAACGGCGGTTCTTCAGGTGTCGACGCAGCACGTGCAGGTACGTCACCGGCGCCAGGCAAGTCGATGACGACCAGCGGCTCTCCCGCGTTGGACCCCTGCGTCGCCCCGCCTCTAATCGAGGTCGACGCCGTGCCTTCCCGGTCCTCGTCCTCCTCCTGCTCTCTCACACCATCCTCCGACTCCTCCTCGTGCTCGGCGTGCGAGTCCAGCCCCCGCCCCGATCCAGTACCGGTACCCAACGTGGGCGTCAAATCGTCAGGCGAGGTGCGCCGTCCGCGTGCTCTTCGTTTCCGCGCTGATCCGACGCCGACGCCATCTGTTCGAACCACTGACGACTCGTCCCCCGCGTGCGTGGGGCTCCCGCTTCGTCTCGAAGACGCAGACGCGCGGTCGGGGTCGAGCCCGGCGGCACTCCCGTCCCCGCCGCCCCGAGCGAGCGGAAGAGGGGGCATCACGGCATCGCGCAACTTGCCCAACCAAGCACCCCACCCAGTTCGTTTCGCCGCATCGTCGCGCGGTTTCGCCCCCGCTAAGCTACTCGTTCCCACTCCCAGACCCAATCTACTCGCGACGTCAGTGCACGCGGCGACCAGGATGACTTGGATGGGTCGGTGCAGGCGCGGCGGTGGGGATGGGTGCGGAGGGTACACAACGAGTTTGAGGATGCGTAAAACTTTAAGAAAAGCTGAGCGCGCGAGCGGTGGTGCGGTGGCTGCGGGGGGATGGGAAGGAGAAGGGGGGGTCGCCATGGATGGGAGGGAGGGGAGTTTTGCGAAGGAGACGGGCGCCCGACTGAGGTTCGCGTACAGGAAAGGTCGATGGTGAGGCAATCGCGACCGGTCGTGACCAGTGATAGCAGAAGGTAAATGCAAAGCAGAAGTAAGATTTCGACTGCTGCAGGTCTTGGCCTGTCTTGGCTGTTGGGCGCGACCGCGTCTGTCGTTTTCGAAGGAACAACTCCGCCATCATACAAAGCCTTGAAGGCTGGAAAAAAAGCCTTTCGCGGGCTTGAAATCAATTGATATCACAGAATCTGCTCGTCGTTCTACGCTCGCAATGTGCCAAATCTTGAGCTTCGGATGTTCGGATGATGACAATGAATTGCACACTTCTGGTCGCACCAAGAAGCAAAAACCCGTCATTCTGGGTAACACCACGTTCATTCCCTGAAGGGATCCCTCCTCGGTTCACTTGACCGCAGAAGAGTTTCATTCCGAGTAACACATTACTTTACTATTTCCGCAATCCATCAATCCACCAATCCACCAATCCCTCAATCCACCATCCGCCGGTCCACCTATCACTTCTAGCGGTCTGTCTATCCGTTATCCGCCAATCCGGTTTTTGGAATATTTCGGGTGTTGTGTGCCTTGCCTCCCTCGTCATCCCGCCACACCTGATTGCATCGCTCAGAAGTGGCACCTGTAATAGTCGCGCTGATTGTAATTCTGGCACAATTTTCCGGTGCCTTTGGGCAAACGGGGCCGTGCGGTTTCAGTAATTGACGCATCTGATGAGACATTCAACCTCAAAATGTCGCACTCCAACAAAACAACCCAACTTTTCTTCCTCCGTCTCCAGCCAACCCATCCTTTTACCCCAATCAATGCAAGGCGTACGTCATCTCGGAACCCGTCATTTTCAAACATGCTTCCCGGTCTTACATAACACACATTGTTTGCTCCATAACTATTTTAATAGTGGTCAAGTCTCTGCTTTCTAATGCCGGAGGACCTGCGTGAGTGGAATAAGGTTCCATAAGTATTTCATCAAACAATAACACAAGCCTCTACCAGTGCAAACACGGGGACACTTCTCCAAAACGTCGTTGCTGGTGGGACCAGCGCCTCGGCCCTCACATTCTTCGCAACCACGCGCTACCTGAGGGACGTGCATAGTTTGATCGATGAATGCGGTCGTCGTAAAAGGGCTAAATGCGACATTGCTGATTCTCTTCAGGTCACCAGCAATGCACCCCTCGCACTAGTCTCCAACGCTGGCGCCCTTATCGGTCTTCGTTAGTACACCCACTCATATCGTACAGAGCATCACCAGTAACTCACAAACTGATCACTGCCGTATCAGAGTGGCCGACCACCATCCCCATCACGAGAGCCACTGAGGCTCAAATCATCCAACAGCTTTCAGACGATTGCAATGCTGGCTTCCAATACACGCAGAAGATACCCAAATGTAAGTTCCGGCGCCGGACCCAAGCTTACATTCAGCCTCACTTGCTGCTGGACTTTCAGACATCTACCTGCCGATCGACACCCCTCAGTCGGCTTACAACACTATCAAGGCCCAAGGATACGTCGTAGGCCCGACCAAGATTACTTCTTCCACACAAAGCGACCAAGTGACGCAATTTCTTCTCTTCCTGTTCAGCCTGTTGGCTACAACCTCGACTCCAGCGACTACATGTAGGCCTCATCGAGCAACACCGCGGCTTGTCAAGACGGTATCCTCAACAACTACTTCACGAAGCTCACTGAACTCCCGAATGGCACTTCATCCTTTGTGGTGGTGAACTCAGACTTGTGGCCCTGCTCTGCTCAGACTGCTCCACTCGTCTTCAACACCTTGCGGAGCTACGGCTACACTCCAGTGAACATTGCGGCTTGCTGTGGTGACACGTCTCCCTACAGGACTTGTGAGTGCCTCTCAACACGCTGCCCATGATTTGAGGTATTCAAAATCTTATACGTGCTTACAGCCAGCTCCATCGTCCCATCTGCCACCTCAGCTGCTCTGTCTGACGGTACCAATCCTACCACACCCTCCGGCCCGACTGCTGCGTCCCCAACCACAGCTCCCTCCGCACCCCCTGCCACAACTCCCGCCATGTCCAACTCCCCGCCGCAAGATCAACCTGCGGTACCAGCTCCCACAGGTGCCATTGTGGGCGGTTTCATTGGGGAGCTGACTGGTCTCGCATTTGTGGTGGGAGCGGTGCTCGTGTATCGGCGGCGTTCACGTCGTGAGTACTTTGAAATCCGTCTATGTGGCCCGATGGCAATTTTGTGTCCGAAACGATTTTTTTCGTTTTTGCATGCTCTGTCCCAGGAGCGTCACTCACGTCTCAAAGCCCCACTAAAATTACAAGCGAGCTGCCGCCTCCAAATGCACCCCTTGTGGTCGTACCACCACCGTCTGAAGTATCTACCGATCACTAGCCTCCGAATCTACCTGAGATGACAGGAACTGGACCATATTCCGCACAGATCCAGTCACGTGATCGTGGGAAGCGGCCAGAAGAAGGGGCAAGCGTGGCAAACGTGGCAGAAGGGAACAGTTTCCTCGTAAACGTGGCGGAATTTCCTCCCCAAACCCAACCGTCGCAGAACAGTCTCAAAGTTTCCTCACGTCACTCACACCACAGAGCTCTGCGACAATCGCTCCTCATGATGCGGGGGAAAACGGCCATTGTCCATAATTCGTTTGTTGATGGTTCAAAGGACCACCCGAAGCCACAGTAATAAAAGGGGACAGTGACACACGCTCCGAGGCGGACACGGCAGTTGTGTAGCGATAACAATGAACCGTCTGCGGTGCAGTAAAGAGGGTTGGAGCCGAGATCCATGATTACGACAGGTTCGTCAGTAATTCGATCGTCGAATTCCAAGTTGGACCATCGTGGTAATGCATATGACTTCAGAGAAGAAGTCCCCTCAATGTGAGGACACGGTCGGTGTTGGTGCAGAGGATACTTCAACTTCGTTCGTAACTGAGGCATTTCCGGTGGGTCCTGTTCTATCATCACGATGGCGACGGGGAAGAAACCACAGACTTCAAAATTTGCCCGATATGCGCGATGGAGGGCCCTACACATTGGCCCAAGTGAAGAGAGTCACGAGTTGAAAGAAATGTGGTCACAAGTCCGTATATCTCTGGCTACGAGGGGAGGCACGGGCATCACTAGTTTTCGTGACTCTAAAAGTGACTGCGAACACGACTTACAACTGAGAGCACGGTCATCGCCATGATTCTTCAGGTTTCGGATTTTGATTTCGGTTAAACACTGAGTGTTCTCACAGCGCCGACATCCACGCGGACAATGATTGTGCACTTTCTTTGGGCGGCGATGGGCGGAACCGTTAACTTAGTCATGATGTGTTCGATCTCAACCCAGGGTTACAGAGGCACATGAAGTCACTTTTTTACAAGTACAACTCGGCTAAGAGATTACATATGGGGATTGACATTGACATTGGAGGAGATCTCTCGCAGTATCAAAACAAGCTAAACAGGAACTTGAATAATGTGTGGTAAACTGTATGTAACCCCTCGTCGACCTGGAACATATCCACCTCATCCCCAAAGGCCACCATCACCTCGCCCTACATATGGTCAACCCTGCTACCAAGTTCAAACCCTCTCTACAACGTTCCGGTCGGCTACAACGGTTGATGAGTTGTTAGTTGTGTAACACTTGCGCACCCATCGGATAATCCGCTTCCGTGTCAGCGCTGTGCTCGGGAAGGAGCTCGACAATGTCCGCGTGACCTCTGTGCGCTGCCGATTGAAGTGCAGTATCATGGTAGGCGCGAACATTCGCGCCTTGACTCTTGAGCATGAGTCTGACAACGCCAATGTTTCCATTTCACGCCGCACAACGAAATGCACAGTTGAATATAAAAGCGACAAGCGCCAAACAAATTCCAGAGCAAATCCAAACCCAAATGAGCAAAGCGATCGGTGGAATGTTTCAGCGTGGTCTGATGCTCGAGAAAGATTTGAAGATGAATGAGGCGATCACGAGCTACATACTTGCAGCAAGTCGCATGGACAAAGAGAGCATGTACAAACTTGGAACACTGCTTGAATCGGGTGAGCATGTGCCACTTGACTACTCGCATGCGAGAACGTGGTACATCCTTGCGGCGCGAGGAACTGGAGACGAGCCACACGTTGGAGCGCAATACAAACTTGGTTATTTCTATGAGTTTGGGCTTTGTGGGGAGAGTAAGATGGATAAAGCACGAAAACTGTATAAGCTTGCCGCCGAAAAGTTTCATGCAGATGTGCAGTACAAAGCTGCATACTTCCTTGAGCACGGAATAGGTGGCGAGAGCAACATGGCCGAAGCGCGCAAGTATTACACACTTGCAGCCAATCAGAATCACAGCGAATCCCAATATGAGCTGGGGGGGGGAAACCATTTGAACCGAAACAATCGAAAGAGCGGGGAAATGGCGGCAATCCCCACACCCACATGAACATCGAATCCCTCCCCTCCGAGGTCCTTCACGCCATCATCCGCCTCGTCCCTCCGAAATCCTTCTACGCCACCGTCCCACTCCTGTCCACACGCTTCCACCAAGCCGCACGCAGCGCCATCACTGGACCCGGTACTGACCGGCGCATCGTCCTCGCCTGTGCGCTCAACGTCGTGGTTCTGTCGGGCAATGATGCCGATCGGGGCACTGTGCGCGTCGCGGACGGATGGAGGACCGTGGAGGTGGGAAGGAGTGGATGCGCGCGTCTGCGGGTCGGAGTTGACGCGCAGATGTGCGCGCGCGTGGAAAGCTTCTCAGGAATGGAGGGACAAGGGCTAGGAGGCTTTGTTTTGGCGAAACTGAGGGATCTCGAACCGGTGGTGAACTCCTGGAGATGCGGATGGCGCGCGGTTGTTACGGAGGCGCACTTCCAAGCGCCGCACGTCACCTTTCTTCCTCATCGCGCGGACCATTTGCGGCTTTTGCTTCGACCGGCGCTGGGTATGGTCCTGGCGCATGAGTTTGCCACGGTGCTTGGAGTGGCGCTTCTTGCCAAGCTGCTTGACACGCTTCCGCCAGACGAATGGGCGTCGTGTGCGGTGTCCGAGGTCCGAATCGATGTACGGCTCACGCTTGGGGACTCGAGCGATTGTGCCTTGCAGTCGGTGCTGGAACGGTTGCCCAACCTGACGCAACTGAGGGTTTCAATGTGACGGACTGCAGTGTCGCGGAGAGAGTGCAGCAAACAGTATCGGTGGATCGGGGCAGGCTTGTGATGGTGTTTTTGCGGGCGATTTTTCCCTTGAACAAAAACTCCCGACAGGAGAACGGTTCTGGGGATGCTGTTTGTCCCCCTGATGTTCTCGAATCTGAGGGAACTCGGCACAGTATGGCTCACAGAAGAAATTTCGGAAAGCCGCGTCCCGTTTTTGTCCAGTACTAGCGACTGTTCCCCTGGCGTACTGAGGGATTTGAGACACTTGGAACTCGGGTTGTATGTTCCAGACGGGCACGACCCTTCGGAACCACCTGAAACGCAAAGCATGAGATCTCTTGCTGGATGTATCCTCCGCGGCTGCCCTCGTCTGGAGACCCTGAAGCTGCGACTCAGATTTGGTCGCGGTGCCCGCAATATTAGCGGTTCTGACAGCTTTTCACGACCGCGAGGGTTCCTAAATCCCTCAGAGGAGAGCATGGTCTCGGTCCTGGACACCGTACTTGGTACTGTGGGCTCGCATTGCCGTACGGAAATTGGGGAGATTCATTTTCTGAAAGTTCAATTCATTTGCCCGTAGACCTTGAACCCGAAGAGCGTCCAGGTATTCCTTGAACCACGATGAATCCGGCACGTTGCCCTGGTCACCAACTGGTGCGACGGCCCATGCCTGCATAGTCGGCAGCTAGCAATACGTTGGGACGCTACCTCGGACAACGATCTTGGAACAGACGGGTGGTGCAGGAAATGGATTGGTCAGCGAGGACTCTTCAAACATAAGTTTGCAAAACGCAATCCGCATACGCTGAATGCGGTTGCAGAAAAGTGTTTAGCCCTGGTGCATGGAGGACGGAGAGCTATCGAAGCGAGCAGTGAATCGTGACCACAGCGAGACTACACCCAAGACTGCACATCGATCGCTCGTTTCTTCATTTTTGGGGCAGAATCGCACCTGTTACTGCGCCGGCGCCACGCCGCACTTCTCCAATCCCTTTGCTCCACGTCACCGATCGGGTGAATCCGTGGAGGTGCTGGCAATGGCAGCTCGATCCCCTACAAACCCGATACATCCCTGATTCTTCCAAAGAGAAAACGGCACGCTTCTTGAATCGCCCATCTCAGTCGATCATGGCACTCACATGCTCGCACGGCCGGCCAAAACTATCAGCATCGACCGTTTTCGTCGCCGCCCTTGTGCTTTTCACATACAGAAGTGCGAGCTGTTCATACTATCGAAAATCCGCAGGTCCCATAGTTGGTTCGTGTATCGAGGGAGGGGCGGAGAACATTTTGTATCATACGCGCGGTGTTCTGATCAGTGGTATTTAATTGGTCACCCAGGGATTGACATTGGATCATCACAAACCCGCATCGGTACGCTCTGAATAACGTCGTTCGAAGCAACGTGTGCATCATTGTTGTTTTACATGCAAGGACTCTGCCAGTCAGGGTGCATGAACATTTCCATTCTCAAAGTTGACACAACCGAGGTAGACGTCTAATTTTCATCTTTCAATGCCCTATTTGCTATGCTGACTCTACACAGAACCGTACTTGGAATGTCGACAGACTAGGCCGCGCTGATCCGGCAACAGAAGAATCCGTTCTCAATCATGCGATAATACACGCCTTTGAACGGGCGAAAGAAGCTGCCAAATCCAACTGGCAGCTCAACGTTACTCATGCGGTGAGTGCATGTAACCCGTTGCAATGGAATCAACCCAACGCGATCTATGTATCGACATCAGGTGCTCACAGTCCCTGCATACTCCACGGATAATCAGCGACAAATGATGAAAACGGCTGGCGAATCTGCCGGTATCCAAGGTACTTTTGTCTTTCACGCCAGAAATCGAAAGTCGTGGGTTAATATGCAATTTTGGAACATCTGCAGTGGAACGGATCATCAATGCCCCTACCGCAGCGTCTATCGCGTACGAGCTTGATAAGCGCTCCGGAGACGAAAAAAGTGAGATTTGATAGTCATATGCGCTCGGTTTCGACCCAGTCAAGTGTCTGATTGTACGCGCATCAGTTCTAGTGATTGATTTTGGTGTCGGCCTCGATCTGACCGTCTTGGAAATCGACGAAGGAGTATTTGACCTTATTAGGACATCTGAAGTACACTCTATTGGTGGCGATGCAATCACTAGCTCGCTCGTAGACCTCTTCCTTCAGGAGGTAAGATGCGAGACGTTGGCGAATGCGGGTAGTGCTTTGTATATCATGCTCCCACTTCAGCTTCGCCTCCATCACCAACTTGTCCATTCCGACCCAGCGACCATCGACTCTGAAACATTGACGCGTTTATGGACGGCCGCTGAAGAAGCCAAGCACAACCTCTCACACGTGACCATCACCCTGGTCGAAATTCCATCCTTATTCGATGGGGAGGACTTTCGATTGACTGTGACACGGGACGTCTTTGAGGATCGTCTTAAACCCCTTTTGGAGCAGTTCGTTGTTGAGATTGACAAGATGCTACATAAGGCGAATCTCACTCGCGCCGAAGTTCATGCAGTGGTACTCACTGGCGGGTCAACGCGGATACCAAAAGTTGTGGAAACAGTTCAAGGTGTTTTCGTCAAGGGAAGAAAGATCGTAACTTCGATTGATCCAGACGAAGCCGTCGGTGAGTGCGTACAAGGCGGGAGGCAGTATTAATACTCTCACCGTACAAGCAATTATCTAGTCCGCGGAGCGGCCATTCAAGGGAGCATCCTAGTATCTGACGACTATTACCCGACGTGCGGGATATTTGATGCGACCCTTTGGACACTGAGCGTTGAAATTGACGGTGGCCTAGTGGTACCGTGAGTGATTCATATATCCATCACCATGTTGCTGGGAGATTCAGTCCGATTGAACGTATTCACCTACTATTGCTGCAGCATAATCCCAAGGAACAGTTATTCTCCAACAAAAAGGTCAACGCTGCTTACCACTGTAAACTCTGCACAAAGGTCCGCTCGTGTTCGCGTCTATGGTGGCGAGCGGGCTTCGGCAAGTGATAACACATTTGTCGGTAAGGAACATGAAACTCTGTCTGTGGGATGCCTTCCTTAATTTTCAAAACCCTCCATGCTTTCGTTGCAGGAGAGCTTGAGCTTTGGGGATTTGCATCACCTTCAGACGCAGAACAGTCGACAATTGAGGTCACTTTCATCATCCATGTTAATGATTCCCTCGAGGTTACCGCCGTTGAGCTCCAAAGTGGGGTCAGCAACTCAACTCTTTTCAAGATGGAGCAATGGGCCCCCTTCACAGAAGATTTTAACTTTGAGGAAAGGTTTCACGTATGCTGATTGAAAATGGGAACTGTCACAGTAACATGTCGTCCTAATTCAGTCAAATTCGGAAATTTAGATCTCCGAAGTCGATGAAGAACGAGACAGAAATCTGCTGAAACGGTTTGCGGACACTCCTTGGCGTCTGCCCTCTGCAGACCTTACGTCATCGATGGAGCACGATGTCCATTCCTCTGAAACGTACCCACAAACCTCGGCGGACGACACCACGGATCCAACGCGTGGTCGCGAGGTCTCCCCACAGTCGCGCCGTGCTTTGGTTCCCAAAGGAAAGGTCATAACTCATCCGTCACCGACAAACCCTGCACGAGAAGTGATTGTGGCGAATCGGAGTGAGTGATGAAGGGCATTGCGCTTTGAGATGGCAGTTATCTCAAACGAATTTTGTTTGTGCCCATAGACGAGCTGTAGTGGACCATATATCACCCATGAACTCCACGTTATGTGTTACTTGGGCCAAAACAACGTCATTTGGTGACGCCATTTGCATGCGAAGTGGGCTAGAAAACAAATCAAGTTCAATATAGTATTTTTGTTCTCTCGCTACCCAACCATTCTGTTTAGAACTGTCAAATTGCTTGGGCGACGGCGATGAGCGCTCATTAGTTAGTGGCGGCGGTACAACTCAATCACTGCATCGGGGTCGGGACGTGCGGACAAGATAAAAAGTTAAACCGTGTATATTGAAAAAAATTACAGCTTATATAGTCGTGATCTTGCGGCAGCACCAGAACTGAAACGATTCCAGTCCAGGCCTGTTGCCTCCTGCCATCCCTCAAACTTCCAAAACTACTTCTCTGCGTCTCAATTACTAAACAGATAAAAGTCTCCTTTGAGTTGAACGAACTCCCTCTCCCTAATGGAATGGACGCATTGTGTCCCTTGCTTCAAACTGCGCTGCACATGGCCCTGGCGCATGAGTTTGTCAAGGTACATGGGGTGGACAATATGACCCTTCTTGCCCAACTGTTCAACATGCTTCCCCCAAAAGAGTGGGCATGCGCAGTGCACGAGGTCCGAATCGGCGTGCCCCTCAGATAGAATGACTTGCCGAGCGCGCGGGTCCTGCAGACGATTCTTGAACGATTGCCGAAGATGACACGACTGGTGGGCTTCAGTGGGACGGACTGTGGCGTCGTGTTGGACATTGGGCGCGCGGTGCCACAATGTCGGTGTCAACTTGTGACCGCATTATTTATGGGGCATACTTGCCGTTGACCGAACAGCCTCTTGACAGAGCATTGCTGGGGATGCCCCTCAAGATCCCTGAATTATTCCCCAACCTCAGAGAGCTCGGCACAGTGTGGCTCACAGCAGATTTTTTGGAAACGTGAGCTCCCATTCTTGTCTGGGACGGCCAAGAATCCACTTGTGCCATCTGGAGCTTGGACTGTTTCTTCCAGACTGCCAACCCCGGTCGGAACCTCCTCCAACACTCAAAGCGATTCACTTCATCCTCCAACTCCATTCTCGCGCTGACGCCATGGCACTTCGTCTCATGAGAGCACCTCACCGTGTGTCCTCGCCGCACAACGTTGGCTTACAACTTCATGTGTCACCAGCACGCAGGGTGACCTCGACCGCCGAAGGGGAGAATGTACAGAATCCGCTGACACACAACACAAGTTGTGCGAGGACGCCAATGAAACGTGGTTCTTTGGTTCACTTCGCAACACCTTCTCCTTCCTCAACTCGTGTCATACACGATAGTCCGTGGCGGTATTGACGTTCTGTTTTAATTGTGATATGTACTAATTTACTATTTTGTAGAAACGCGACGTGATTCTAAAAAAAGTTTGTTTTTCCTTTTTTATTTCTTTGAGAAGAATAGTTGAGTGAGATGCCACCCTGCCGAAGCCAACATCGTCGGGTGAGGGCACGCTCGACTAAACTGATTACGTTAGTGTGACCTTCAGACAAAGCCCATCAAAGTGGCGCCGTGTTCGAGAAGGAGTTCGATAACGTCCGCGTGACCACTGTGAGACATTGGCGCCGCGGACGATCAACAGGTTGACTAAGTCAACGTCGGCGCCCAACAACGCCCGACGAAGAGCCTCATCATTGCCCGCGTGGACATTGGCGCCGTGGTCGAGAAGGAGCTCGATGATGTCAGGGCGGACACTCTGCGTCTGTGCTGCCCAACAAAGTGCTTTGTCATCGCCCGCGTGGACATTGGCGCCGTGTTTGAGAAGGAGCTTGATGACGTCCGCGTGACCACTGTGCGCTGCCCATCGAAGTGGAGAATCATCGTCCGCGTGGATGTCTGCGCCGCGGACGATCAACAGCTTGACTAAGTTAACGTTTCCGTACTTCGACGCCCATACAAGCGCTTCATCATTGCCCGCGTGGATGTCAGCGCCGTGGTCGATCAACAGCATGAACAAGTTAACGTTTCCGCCCATCGCCGCCCAACGAAGTGCACGATCATTGTCCGCGGGGATGTCAGCGCTGTGCTCGAGAAGGAGCTCGACAACGTCAGCGTGACCTCTGTGCGCTGCCGATTGAAGTGCAGTATCATGGTAGGCGCGAACATTCGCGCCTTGACTCTTGAGCAAGAGTCTGACAACGTCAATGTGTCTATTTCGCGCCGCACATCGAAATGCACATCCATAGTGGTAGTGAATATCCGCTCCTACGCCGAGTAAGTACTCTGCGATGTCTAATGCTCCGCGCGCGCACTCCTCGACCAATGCCTTATTGACATTTCCATAGTGGTGGATAGAACGGACTGAGATCTGGTCTGGAGTACCAGCGATAGCACGCCAATGCCTATTGAGGATACCGGGTCCAAGGCGTGTACCGACATAAAACATTGCAATCCGAGAAAGAATTTCGTTTGGTAGAGTGTCCATACCGTACTCTGATAAATGATTAAGCAAAACATTCTGAAAACGTATCAAACGATATAGGGTGACTGCTGTGTCTTGTGGCATGCATGGGTAAGCTTTATACAGCTTTTCAAACAAATATCACCCTTCGCCTTCAAGAATATGGTTGGAACTGGACGAAGATTGAAACGCTTGAGAACCCTAACCCGACAACCCAGACGAAGCACAGGAGGTCTTTGCCGCGCTCGCCTGGCTCCAAAGTTGCCGACCTCCCATTGAGTGCAAGATGCGTAAAAAGTAAAAAATGAGTGTAAGAGATAGACTTAGGCAACATTTTGAGCGGGATTTGCATTTTCGCAGTCGGTGCCTCCGGTAGCGTAATTTACTTGGTCCTTATAAGTTAAAAGTATTCTCTCGGTTGGACGACCTCTTCGTCCTGCACAGCATTAACCGTAGACACAGAGATTTTCGCAGTAAGGCAAGGCATGCTGCCACATGACCACGTGGGCGCTGCGCTTCTGGTTGCAACGCGTGTCAGTTTGACTTTCAGAGCACTAGCCCAGACCATGCCGCTTCGTAAAAATTGACTATTTTATTCACTTCAGATTACTACTCTTCCATCGACAATGGTTGCGATTAAAACACGTCCCCAGCCTTCGACATGTCTTGTATGGAAGTGACCCGTTTTATCAAATTCTGCCACATGAACCGGCCATACATATTGACTTCCAGGCAGGCTTTGCAGCCAAAACGCATACCCTCCTCTTGCCACCAGAACATCAACTGCTTTTCGAATAAAGTCCAAAGTGGGCATGGTGTAGGTTATCCCGTCGGGTTGTGTGGTATCGTGAAACCACACTGTCGCACAACTCCAGACTTGCACATCGCCGTATATGTGTAGTTGAAGAGGTGACGTTGGTGCGTAACCAGTGAACCAGCGTAACTCGGTTGAGTTTTTGGTAAGAGGCCACCTTTGGCGGGATACTGTAGACGATTGGTCAAAACTTTGAGACGACGTTGAACAGTTACAAATGATGAGAAAAAAAAGTGTTATCACCGCATTGCTGTCGACACTACAGAATCTGTAGAGATGGTCCAAGCTACCAAAGAGTACTGGGGTCCCACACAGCACTCATAGCAGAACACAGAGAGGTTCACAATGGGGCCAAAACCCTACTGTCACCTGACCACGCGTTCAGTCTGGGCGGGGGCTAAAAGCCCTAGCGCTGCGCTTCAGGTCGCGTCGCGCGGCAGGTTGTGACCTAGACAGCTAGGGCTCTTTCAGAGCCCGTTCAGTTTGGACTGATTGGATTACTTCAGACTTAGTGAACAAGTTCCCAGTCCCCACAAGGAAACAAACATCTTACTACCTTTTTTGTATTCACTTTGAACATTTTAAAGCAGTCCGACGTCGTGGAAATACATCTGGATAGCTCTTTAGGTGTCACGCTTGCTTCATGATTCTTGACGTGGGAAGGTTTGTTGAAGCGTGTCCGTGCGGTGGGCGGTTAGTACCTGGGTTGGGCACTTTCATCATGGGGACGAGCGAATCTCGAATCATGCAATCTCAGGGAGTTTCTGGCTATCGGTTGGCTGGTCGACGTCTGACGTGAAAACTCAAGTGCACTGAATCTTCGCCGAACAGGATCGAAATTCTATGTTGGAGACTTTGCGCACAAGAAAGGAAAACCTCAAACAAGATTCCTTTGCATCAGGGTGCGCAGCGGTGTGTAGGAGAAATTTTTGGAATGTGGAGGGTGTGTTGCCGAGGAGGGTCGTTGCGAGCTCTTGTTTACGCCCGACGATGACGAGGATTACATAAATCCAACAATTGGGTAACATAGGGAGTGCATGTAGTGAAATGGTAGTACCAGAAAGATTTTAGAGTCATATTATAAGTGCAGATGGACAACCAGGCCAACCAAATGAAGACGGCTACAAACCCTACCCCAGAATGAATTCACCGTTTCCGCTCCAAGCGCTACCTCGCGAGACCATCTTTCGCATCGAGGAAGATATGACAGATAATCGCCTCGGCCTTCCATCGTTGGCTCTCAACAAAAACCTCTTCCACCTCCTCTCCGACCCGAATTCCATCGCAACGAGAAGCTCAAACAAATTCGGCAGCGTTGATAGGGCCCTCTTTGGAAGAGACTCAGCGTCTTCCATCGGAAACCACCTTGGACGTGGTGCACGTTCTCCTCAATTGAGGAGCATCGCCGAGCGCCACGGCGAAAATCGAACCAGAACTGAATTCGACACCTCTTTGCGAAGCCAGTCTCAAACGGATACCTTGCCCTCGTGACGCTCTTGCTGGATAGAGGCGGGGATCTCAATCTGGACCTCTTTGACCCCATTGACTCTGATTTAAACAGCATCGAGGCTGACGAAATTGTGTCACGGCGTCCACTGGCGGAAGGGCCTTTATATCTGGCAATAATTAATGGACACTGGATATCGTTTCCGTTCTCTTGGACCGGGGAGGCGATCTGGGAGTGGACTTTCGCCACTTGTTGTCACACGCGGCCATCAAGAGAAATCAAGGAGCAACTCTGAAGGTTCTCATTGAGCATGATAAGAAGTTAGACGATCCACAATTCAGTAACATTAAGGAACTCCTGTCTCTTGCATCTCGAAACCGAAGCGAAGCCGCCGTCTCCGCACTTTTGGATATCGATGATGATGAAACGCTAGAGAGGAGCGCTCGGAGAGTACACTATTGATGCAAGCACTGCATGGGGCGGATATGATTGTGTCTCCTCTACGACGTGACGCATTCCCTGCCGTGAAATGTCTTTTGGCACGTGGTGCGGACTGGCATTTGATGGACCGCGACGCTCAGACAGCATTGTAATATGCTCTTTATTGCGCTGAGATGGATTGTGTCTCATTGTTGGTGAAGACCTGTGGAATGCACGACCTCGCAGAAAGTCTGCCCTTCAAGTTACTTTTGGCATGTCATCAAGGCGAACTAGACGAAGTGAGACGTTTGGTCGAGTCAGGAGGGGTGACTGTCAACGAACGAGTTTGGCCCGCAGTCAATGACTCTTTTGGTCGAAGTGTGTCCAGTCCCACACCTCTCATGGCAGCGCTGGGAGAAGATTATTTGGACGTTGCCGACTACTTGATTGTTTTGGGTGCAGATTTGGATGCCATTCGGTTCACAGACGGATACCCTTGGAAGGAGAATGTGATGAGTTGAAGTATTCTTCAGAGAAAGCTTCATCACATCAAATACTTCCTCGACAAAGGAGCAACCCCTGACGATTGGAGTCTGTGTGAGGCAGTGAGGCGCAACGTGGAGGACACTGTCTGCCGTCTGCTTGATCGAGGGGCCAGTCCAAGCGCAAAGACAGCCTCCTCTATGGCAGCGCTTGAAACTGCCATTTGTCCAGGTCATATTAAAATGGTTGAACGACTCTTGGATAATGTTCCCAGCCCAACAGCAGATGACATGGGTATTGCTGTGCAATTTGCATGTCGCGTCATCAATTCCAAGTTATCACGCAGCGAGCGTTTTGCGATCGTTCAGAAACTTGTCGAAGAAGGAGCAGATGTAAATTATTGAGCCAAAGAAGGATAAACGTCACTTACCGTTGCTCGTAGTTTGGGGTGACTGAAACGGTCGAATACCTGATTAAAAAGGGGGCGACCTCTAAGGAGATTTTCGACGATGATTGAAGAGATCGCAGACAGGTGAGTGACATTTTTTTCGAAGCCGTGAAGAAAATTATGTTTTTTTACATCTTTCAATCCCACTGCAGGGATTAATTACGGTGCCGAGACAACTTGGATTGTTCTAGTCTTAATGTCCGTCTTTGTTGAGAAATGGGAGGTGCAATTCACGTTAAAAAAGTTTAATTCAAAAAATGGATTGTAATGAAATCATCTGCATAATATTGACCAGCCTACCTCAACCTTTGAACTCGTCGTGTAACACAGGAAAGTCTTGTGCGTACCACACCGTGGAGTTACATAATTTCCCGCGGACTTTGTTCCCATGGGGTGGTAAATCGATGGGAAATCGGAGTGTACCCGACTTTTGCCACTCCTTTTACCACGAATGGCAAATTTTGAGCTGTGTTTCACATACCTGATAAATATAAATTACCAATGGTAAACTCCCTAATGAACTCCGTGCTATATTCGCGTGTTTCCACTACCCTACACCCTCGTGTGCTATTTCTCGTTTGACTGATTAATATCCCCTTTGCACCTTCCATCCCGTCTATTCTGTCATCCAAGAGGCCCTCCTATCGCCAGGCGTGGGAAGTGAGTGAAGGAATTATATTCCTTGAGGCGCTTGGTGTGGACCTGGCGCGTTTATTGGTTCCGTGACGCTATGTTGGTGTTCGAGGCGTCCCAACAGGTCACAACGAGGATTTAAGGTATGTATGTATACGTGCTGAATTTGAGCCTGAAGGGCGAGGAGCAGGTGGTAGAGGTGAAAATCAAGTGTTGCCCATAATCCACGTCAACAAAGAGGAGGCTTCGCCGAGCCGGACTGGGCCGATTCTGTCGGTGTTGGTCGCAGGAGGGAGGAACGAGTGAAATGTGCTCCCACCATTCTCCATCATCCTAGAGTTTCCCGAGATGGACGCCTCACTAATGCATTAACTAAGAGAGTCGTGTAAGTTAACATTGTTTGAATGTGTAGCGACAGAGTGAGATAACAAATCAAGCGGAGTGCAACGGTGGGTTTACACGAACAGTTGAACGCCGGGATTGTGTCGCGCCACGTCAAGCTACTCAAAGAAATCATACTCGATATCTTTAAATAGTGCAATACTAATGATTGTTCCAATTATGTACTTTAGTAAAGTTGTTGATAATATAATGTTTCAAGTTCTTTCAACACCACTCATTGGGTTTCAAAAGCTTTCAAAGCACCCATGTCTGCCGTCGGCCCTTGTGGAGTCCGCGAAAGCGAAAACGATAACGGAGAAGGCTGCGTTCCACTTCTACCTTGACCCGACATCATCTCCAGTTCTTCATGGTTAACCATGCGTAAATCACGAGTTTTAGTTGCAGTGTCAGACTGCCATACGTCATGCGCCAGGTCATATCCGCCAGAATCGTGATCATCCAGTCCAAAACGTAAATGCGTCACAACCCTGGTGAAACGAACACAGACAGGCCCAGTGGAATTGATTGGTCCCAGCAAGTGTTGCTATGCGCTCGCTTGGCTCGGACTCCCCACAATCTACAGCATCAAAATGCACCGACGAGGGCATCAGATGAACGTGAGAGATGCCCACGGCTATCATTTGCACTTTGATACTCGTGGTTGTCATTTTGGACTGGGATGATGGTCAAATTTTGTAATTTCGACAACTGTTCGGCCGAGGATGGAGCTATGATGGGGAGATAAATGTGTCCCAACGAAGTCTCCAGGCTCGAGCTCCCCTCCTCAGCGTCAAAATGTAGCCACCACCACGCCTGGACAAAGTCTTGTAGATTGATTCGATAGATATTAGGTATGATATATTTGAGTAACTTCTCACGGCGCAACAAATGCTGGCGTTTGACTGTTCCTTCATTCGGTGAACGAGTGACGTTCCGTGGATTCGCCTGGCTTCATAGGAGATTCCCCTTGCTTGGCATTTGCGGTAGAAAAAGAAGCTCTCCCAGATGCAGTAACTTTGAGGCTCTTGTTCTCTGCGTACAGATTAAACGGTGGTCACGTGAGTGTGGAAGCAATTCAGGGGCAAGTTCGTTCCCAAGTAAAAGTCAATCCTCACGTTTAATGGACTCTGCAAAGACAGTAACCATTTTCAAAAAGTTGTCCTGAAGGGTGTGAATTTCTTTGACGATTGACATGCGGTTGTTGAGTTTTCCCGCGCGGAGTGCCGAAAAATCAAACTTGGTGGCTTTGTTGATTGTGACGAGGATTTCATTGAGCGGACGAGTAATAAATATCCAAGCAAAAAGGACGGCCATTGTCGACAGTGAGAAGACGATTACAATCGCTGGAAAGAGGGAGCGATTGAGGATCATCATTGGGAAAGAGATTCTGCGTAATGACCGAACCTGAACAAATCACGACAATCATCGAGCGCACGCCGTTTGCTCTTAAGTTGTCGGCTAAGTTGATAGTATTACCTAAATAATCTTCGAGTGGCCTGATGAAGAACAAGAAAGGAATCACGGTCAACAGTCAAAGCATCGAAACTTTCTGACGTCATGAGCAATGTACGAACACTGCAGTCACAAGAATATATCGATACTCAGATAAGACCTTTGTAGACACACTGAAGATATTTCGGTCTGATACCCAGGTGCGATCCTGGAACATTGATGAGAGATTCCCTCCAGCATACTGCAAGACAGCCGACGAAGATAAGTTCAATAGCGGATAGTTAAGAATATCAAATCAAAGATAGTGTTCAGAGCGTAGAGACCGTAAGTTGGATTGATGACCTTTTTCAAAACCTAGGCGATATGAAGATAATATATCAGTCAAGAAGAACTTGTCGGCAGACCGACGTCGAAGACCTCACTTTAGCTTGAACAGTGCTGTTTTCCAACCCACTCATAGCAATAACTTCACCCTTGGAACTTATAACGTAAATGAGAGTGTTTGGGGTCGCTGCCTGCTTTATAGAATCCAAAACGCCACAGAACTTCTGAACAGAGAATCCTATCTGGCTGATTCCAATTTGAACACCGCTCGNGCTGAATATTGGCATGCTCATGAACTGCAGGATTTCATCCGGAAAGACGCTGGGATCGCCAACAACTGACACGTCCCTTGGCAGTGGATAATACTTTGGGGCTGCGTTGTCTGGAATACTAGTAATGAGCGA
>KQ965782.1:128983-190471 GCA_001574975.1 Gonapodya prolifera JEL478
TGAATCATCCCGTTGGTTGAATTGACGGGACAGTAGCGGGAACATGTAAAGTTATTTGATCTCAGGATAAGGCCCACTGAGTATCCTGCACCGGTGATGATCCCGTTTCTGGCAAGGAGGAGGGTAGTACTTTTTTCGAAAATGTTTGTTCCAAACGAGGTCACATCACCTTCAAAGTCTGGTCTTACCCAAGTTCAACTCAATTGTGGTATTCAAGAGCACTTACGTGTTAGGTTGAACTTCCACAGTGTAGCGTTTATGAAGGGTATCAAATTGCTGTGACGTTGCGTCATACTCTAATGCAAGAGCTTGTCCAAGCAAACAGTAAAAACTTACGCTTGATCAGTTAGCGCAAACCCATTTGTCTCCACCACTACTGCAAGAGCTTGACAGGCGAGTCGCATCTTGGTTCACGAGTTGCAAAATCATGACAACAGAATGGCAGATGGAAGACGACGGTCAACACACCTGGTACTCATACGATTCTATAGAGTTTGCGATCATTTTGGTCGCGTCTTTCTGTCGTGTAACAGCAAGCGCAAAAACGCTTTTGACGGCTTGAATGGATGAATTATGGTCGACGTTGAGACAACAAGTACTACATTAGGTGTTACAGCTGATTGCAAACATATACCTTGATCCGATGAGCTCGAAATACTCGTATTATTGGTGTTGACGCTGACCGAGACGGTGATCACTGCGACCAATCCAGTGCTTTTGCAACCCAATCCGTCGNGATGTGAGTCCGGGGCGCCTGCAGCACACACCTACAATCATTGAGATTCACTCACCAGAAGAATAGCATGAGAATAATGATGGATCGAAGTTGGAAGTTCATCGGGTGTGTGCTTGCCTCGGCGGGTTTTGCCTTTGGTGGTGGTGAAGTCGATGGAGCACTGATGGATGCCCGGGGGTCACCGTGCGCGATCGAATCAGGTGACATAATGCTATGTAAAGCGCAGTCGGAAAGGTGCAGATTGCTCGTTTGCTACGTGGGGATCGCTTTCACAAATTGGTTACCTGGATCCGATCAACCCTCCCTGATGGTGCTGGTTTCATACTCTTGGTTTAATAATATCCTAGCTTTGCCGCTCGGTTTCTGAGGTTTACCTTATGCTTTTAATTCTTTTTATGACCTGCAATCAGTGTTTCAATTTACTGATTCATAGTTAATCTCTTCTTTTACTAATCTTCTTAAAGAGGTAGGTATCCCTGCCGTACAGAACGAATCTTGTCAGGAGGCAAGCGAAAACGTGCCGATGTCGAGACGATTCATTGAGTCAAGAATGAAGGTATCTCAGCGAATTAAATTCTATGAACTCCACCGGATATTGATGCGCTTGCTGATTACTTTGCCGAAGCGAATGTTACCATGAGTCCGATTTTTTAAAACGATCGTGTAAGTAATTTCGTTCCCATAGACCAATCCACCAACTTACCGACCACAACTCACCGCGCTAATGAAGTCCGATTTGATCGGCCCTGACACTGCACATACCGTGCCTCTCACCTGCGGGCTTCTTGTTGTGGATGATATGACTCAGCGTGTTTCCAACTCCGCCACCGTTTGGCAACACCAAGTAAACTCTCAACTCTACGGCCCTCCTCGATCACGTTCGTCAACTCTTGAACTCTCACCCATCTTGCATGTTTGCGTCTTCAAAAACTGGACTTTCATGCATTACGCAGAAGTCTCCTTGACAGTGAAATTAAATGTTCTCCCTTCTTTCCTTTCACCACCTTCTCACGCCAATTCGAACGCTCTTCACTGCCGTATGGCAATATAGCTATGTACTCGGTATCATAATGATCATGCTAAATCATATCGATGCTGTAAAAGCACTCGTCCCTCCCCATCAACCCTCCTTCACCACTCATACGGCGTCCCCTATGCACTCCACCCACTTCCCACCACGATGTGCGTCGGAATCAGGGGCACTGAACTCGACCGGTCCGCCGCTCAACTGTCACCTGGCCCGGGTCCGAGCGTGTCCGAAAACGCCGTGCTGGAGCCACTCGACGGTAGTGGTGAGAGTGGCCCACGCACGTCGAGTGAGTATGAGTCCTGGTGATTGGGGGGGTGATTACGTGAATGTGAATGAGATAGTGGGTGACGCATGCACACCACTACCACAACCCACCATCCTCGTCCCCCGCGACTCGACCCTCGCTGTCCGCGTCCGTGAGAGGCGCCCCACGCTTGTCTGTACAACGCAGTCACTGCAAGAGACGTCATGTCACGTGTCAGTTTATCGCACAAACGTAAACGGAACCCTGAAGACTCACAGGGGGCTTTCAACCAGTCCAGTTAAGGAGGGATCAACGCGAAGTATGGAGTCATCACGAAACGTCACGTCACTGTTGTACCCAACGACGCAGAACTACTCAGACACTCACAACATCCCCGTAACGCCCGTATTGATCTACACCCACCACCACCACGAACGCAATCAGCCTTTCCAGTTTCTCCTTACACGCACCACAACACTCACATTCCGTCCCAGTCCCCATCCATCTCTGAACACCAGCTTGAGCTGCACCCTTTTACCCATTTCTAGCCGCATCTTGTCGCTGGCTGGGGTCGTACTACACGCGTGCAAATTTCCTTTCGGTGAGTTCGCTTGGCGCTTTACCGCTCAAGAGTGCCCACTTGAATCACGACACTCGTTGGCACGCGAGGGTATGGCACGCTGGGTTCCTGCAACTGCCCGAGCTTCGCTGCGGTCACAGTGAAGAACCACTGTAGGAGACTATAAGTTGGACGTGCACGTGCGGTGCAAGAGCAGTGATCCTTACGTGCGGCTGGTGGGGAATTGATTGCGTAAGCACACACGTACCAACCTTGCAACATCGGAATCTAACACGCACAGTTACAGATTGGGACAACCCTCGAGTACTACCCCCGCCTGTCGCGGTTCCCCCCGTAGCATCGGGCTTGGTCGTGCCGTTCCCCAGTGGGGGTTCGGGTGAATTGGTGGTGTTTGTGGGCTCAACAGTCTTGGGAAGTGTCGGTGGCAGTGGTGATGTTGTGCTCCTTCAAACGCCGTCGTTTGGGAGTCAGGGTTGCTTTGCGTCTCCGTGCTCTTGATGCGGCAGCGAAACACCCACTTGCGCATTTTGACAACAAAGTACCCCCCTCCCACTATCACCGCCAGCGCAGCAACGCCGCCCACAGCACCTCCTGCAATCGCTGCAGTATTTGGCCCGTTGGGGGCCAGTGTTGGGCCGGGAAAAGCCACTGCCGCCGCCGCCGTCGTCGGCGCGGCTGTCCCCGTGTCGGTCGCGTTCCCCGACATCAGCTGCGCCAGCGATGGTGGCGTGAGGACCAAGTCTAGTATGTGCGCGACGCCGTTGTACAGGATGATGCTGGACACGACGGGCACGTCGTTGATGGTGAAGGATCCCGTCGTGGCGTTGGTCACGACTTTGGTGGGCAAGGGAAGGACGGGGGTGGTTCGCTTGAGTTGGAAATAGGTGGGGACGTGCATGTGCACGTGGGAGCTCACCGGTGACGTTTTCTCCGTTGGCTGTTTCCAAAGTGCCGCTGGGCGGGAGTAGTGGGGTCCACCGCGAGCGATCACTGTGATAGTGTTGGTGGAGTCAGAGGGAGTAAAAGGGTGCCAACTGCCCGCGGAGCTACACCCACCGTGGTACGCTACAAAGGAGCTGATGGTGTCTGTTGAAAGGAACAACACAGCCTTGGAGATCTTATCGACCGCGCCGTCGGAAGGGAGTAGACTGTGAAGTGTGAGCGTGTCAGTCCCGTCAACCGTCTCCGCGGATAGTGGCCCGTGAAGGAAAGCTGATGTCTCACATGGTCAGCGGTATGGTCGTGTCGTACTGCTTTGTGGCTGGCGCGCCCTGCAGCAGTTTGGTGATCCCGGTGAACGACCGTCCTGTGATGGTGGTTTGGGTGGGTGTTCAGGAACTGCTTGGCAGAAGGTCAAATTTCATGTTCAAGTTCAGTTACAGTCGATGGAGATGCAACGGTGCTTACGCTGAGTGTGGTGGTGAGGTTGGCGGGGGCGCTGAGGAAGGTATTGACTGTAAAGGGATGAGACAGTGGGAGTCACACGTCATTTAACAAGGAGATGAAAGACACTCACTGACTACAATAGTCCCGCTGTTGCTCTGCAGGACGTCAACAATCTTGGACAATATTCCATATCCGGATTTAATCAAGGCTTGAGGGGCATGTGATGAACAACCATAGAACAGATGAACATGAGAGCTAATGACGGGCACTCACCGGTGCCACCGCCATGCGAGATTACTTGGAGAGTTTCGGTATTTGCTCCCGACAGTGCCGAATATACCCACAAACGCCTTCAAGCCTATGGAGATAATGCGTTGACTGTGGACACATACTGTGACAGTACATTTTTGTGGGCAACACAGCTCAAGGTAGATGCGGGTATTATTCCTTACAAAAAGGCTTGGATTGGTTTCTTCCATCACCCATTCTCCGAAACCTACTCTCCTCACAACTTGACGCGCGTGTTTCAAACACCTGAGTTTTAGAATCCCTCAAGACATGCAAGGGCCTCATTGTGCTGGTAAATACTCTTG
Source organism: Gonapodya prolifera JEL478 (assembly GCA_001574975.1). NCBI lineage: Eukaryota > Fungi > Monoblepharomycota > Monoblepharidomycetes > Monoblepharidales > Gonapodyaceae > Gonapodya > Gonapodya prolifera. The sequence continues at coordinate 133,553 of KQ965782.1, forward strand.
CGGTCAAGTTAAGACGCGCGCTAGAAGAGCACGGCTATGCGCGCGTTCCCGTGCAAGTTTTGACGCATCCGACAGAGACCCCGACACAAACGGCCATGTTTACTCCTCTCAGGTTCTTTAATAATCCAACACGCTCGCTTTTACAAGTTGGCGCATGGCTTCAAGATGCGTACGGTATTTATGATGTCTCGCTTCCTCAACAAAACAAGTCTGTTATGCCTACGCGAACAGTCGTCCAGAAGGCAGCACTCAAAGGACTCAATATGGATTGAGTGTATGCGCAGAGCGATATTATTAGCGCAATCGAAGATGGGATTGCCAATCATCCCGTGTATGGAACGGGGCACGAAGATACAAACTTCCCAAAACACATTGGTGACGAAGCCTTGTCTCTGTGCCGAGATACAATGTGCAGAGATTCGTCAATGTGTCGCGATATGGCGTTTGGCCATAAATATGTCCGCGGGCTGCTTCAGAGTATTCGGAAAAGGTACGACGATGTACAGAACATTACACAACAGACAAACAATAGCTACGACAGTCTTTTGTCACAAAACATTGTGTTCTTAAAGCTTGATGATGCATGTGCGGTAAACATTGTGGTTGAGTGCATCGTGCGGAAATTGTAGAATAAAACAGCCAATTCAACTCTCTACAAATTCTCTCCCACACTTGATCATACAGCTTTATCTTTTCAATTGAATTCATGAACAAAAGGTTTTTGCAAGATCCTGTCTCCCCAAAATCTCGAGCATTTTCCAAATGCACAGAGCATAGTTGATTCCAGCTCTCCGCTTAGCGTGGTGCGTTTCCAAGATCCATTTGTGCTTTTCGTAAACGTTTTCATATGTCATAAACATGGTTTCGAGGCGAAGTAGCAGATCTGCGTCAATTCGTTTGAGGCGCCACCCTGTCTATCGCGTATTTGATCGACCTCCAGTGCTCGTAAAACTTTGGCAATCCCGCGTGCTACACAACCTTGGTGAGCTGCACAAGCCTGTAAACTGCAGGAACGTGTATATATGATCAGATGTACATAGCAAGACGTAATGTGCATAGAACCCACCTGCAGGAACGTGATGCCAAACTTAGGGCACGTCCTGCAGGTGTGCACATCTAACCCGCGGCCACAGTAGTGGCACAGCAGCTAATACCCAACACTCATACTACACTATATACTCCACGATAGTGGATGTCAGTGTGACACTGCGCACCTCATGATTCCCTTCCAATGCGTTTTTATCAGCGTATCGAGGTTGGCCACTCGCTCTGCCTTGAGTTGCAGCAATATCCGGTCCAGCACATCTTGCTGGATAGAGACAAACTCTAGTGCTTGGGATTTCAATAGCATTTCCCTAAAATAACAGAGACGCTCGTACCCAAACTGCATCTGTGGACTGTTGACCTCTTTCCTCTCTTCATACGTCAAGATTTTGGAGCAAGGTAGGGCTGTAGTGGATCGACCCGCCACCACTCGGCACGCTGCGCACGAAAGAGTGTCCTGTAACTCATCATTTACAAGCTCTTTGGCGCCGCAGCGCAAGCACTTGTCCGGGATAATGGCAAGCAGTCTCTGCTTTACGCGCACAAGGCGCCAAAACTGGGCAATGTAGGAGAGTACCTCTTGGCTCGTGTCCCCAAGAATTGCACACTCCGCTCCGCGATTTCTGCATTCTGCGCCATCAATCGCAACTGCTTTGATAGCTCGCTTTCTCTTTCTTTGTGTGACTCGTTGAAACTGTTTACATCTTGTTCAGTGTCAGAGACCTCATCTGTATCGCGTTCAAACGCGCTTTGATCGCCACTCTTGTCCTTTCCTGCCTTCTCAAGTTGCTCCACTCCGCTGTATACGCGTTCGATTATTTGGGCTGTTGCTGATAGAAAGGCACCCATCAGTGTGCTCTTTTCTGTTTCGTCCAACACTTTGTCCAAGTACCTGAGATGCGCGTGATATGTGTTGGTGGCGATAGAAGCAAGAGTGCCAGCAGTTGCCAAAGATATAATAAAGGAAAGGTTCGGCGGTAACGGTACCAATCTAGAACGCAAAACCTTGATGGACGAGGCAAGAGAGCGCATGATTGATTTAATGTGTACGAGAAGCAAAATCCTAATCATCCTAACTTGTCAATTCAGTATGCTGCCATTTGTAGGTATTCACGCGGCACCTTGAAGTGCGCGCAAGCTCTTGTTGGATCCACGCGAGATGACGACAGATGGGGACACTTGAATACCTTGCGCGTCCGCACCAGACTGCGTTCGGTTTCTAGAGCTTGCCAAAGTTTTCTGCGAACTGGGGAAGTGCGGGATTTGATTGTGAGCGCTTAAAGATTGGAGAATTGTAGGAGGGTAAACCTACCTCGTTCGGATGTCTTGTCGTTCAAGAGTTTGTAAGCCCAACTCCGAATGCGTTTTGGTTGAAACTTTGTTATGCTTCGTTTGGCCGTGCCAAAAGTGCTTGTAATGCGCCCTCGCCTACAATGCGTGATTGTATCATTCACATCGACAAAATAACGTGTTCTTTCGTCCCCACTATCTTCGCTTTCATCACTACTAGAGTGATTCGTATTCTCGTTTATGAAACCGCTGTCGTTGTACAAAGCCCTTGCTGAAAACGGGTGCTTGTTTTGTCTTTGTTGAATGTACTTGGCTCGCACGGTCTCGCGCGAGTCGCGATCGTTAAGCATCTCCGTTATAACGTTATAAATGTCCTTGAGCTCGGTATCGTCAAATATCGCCAGATCAAAGATGTAATTCTTCTCTGTAGTTGTGTGCTTCTTTGCTTGGAGGTGGGCGTAAAGGGAGTCTACTTCATCCTCTGAGAGTTTTGTTGCCTTAAAGAGTATTTTTCTATTAAGGCAATCTTGAGGAGTTTGGACTTGGACAGCAAGGTTTATGGTATATGAGTTCATGATATACTGTAGCTCGATTCGGAAAAACCCTAACTCAATATTCAGTCACGCTTCAAAACGACGAATGTTTGCAAGTAAAGTCATTCGAAGGAAATGAATTGTAATCCATAGTTCAACCGGCGATATACCGGGGATATCGAGATCACAGTACTCCCAGCGAACAGTTGGGAAAACCTTTCCTTCCCCATCAATCGGACCCGCTTCAATCACGTGGTGAATAATGAATTGAGATCCAAAAAGCTGCAAGGTAGTGATGAAGAAAGGCTGATTGTCCGCTCTCGAGCAATGTAGAATGAGAGAGAGAAGGACCGGAAGCGCCTCATCGAACAAAAGCTTATCCTCGTCCTTCTCCTTCGCACTAATGGGTTGATTCAGTTTTTTTTGCCTCCTTGAAAGCGACTTTCCCGATTTGACCGTCAGGCCGTTTCCGCTTGTTCTCCTTGATCTGCTGATTCTTGAAATCCAAGAGGTCTCTCATGGCCTTTGAAGCGAGGCCTGTTCCATTACACCACGATGAGCAGTGAATCCAAATGACCGGTAAGATCTTCTTCACTTGATGTCAGATCATTGGAACCAAGGCTTTTGGTTACACTAGCCTGATGCAAGTTTCGTATTGCATAAACTGAAGCCAATTTGGAATCGCCACTTGTTGTGCTATTGGAAGAAACGTCATTGACACTTGCGATCTCAAAATGTCCACCCAGGTCGAAGAAGGATTGTTGTACGCCTCCAAGACAATTTGGAGCTCTTTTCGTAATCGATCCATCATATCCTTTCGCACAGACCCATCTGGCTGAAAAACGTCGTTGAGAAACTCTACAAGAGCAATACGCTCCTTATCAACTAAGAGAGACTTGTCCGGGAAGTCTCGTTTGTAAGCATCAATACATTGCCTATTGAGCGTATGTAGGAGATCTATTAAACAGCTTCTACGCACCCCATGGGCTGAAAACAGTCCAAATAAACTAATAGACTCACTTCATTTTGGAACGTTCAGAGACATTCTTTTGTTTCAGAAACGCGCCACTCCGGGTTTTAATCAAGCGCAGGATATGAATCTTCAGTTGTATTACCCCGCATCGAGTGCGTTTCCTCGATCTTTTTGCCTTCACTCTTGGTATCCTCAAACTGAGATTCTGTTTAGAATTTGTTTTGGCACTTGCGGATATCTCTGGTCCAAAGTACGAGGTAAGTAGATGCTCTTTATCAATCTGTACAGTGACCGTGGCTTGCGACGAGGGAGCGGGTCCGTCGGAAGGAGGTGGAGCAGCAACCGTTTCACAATCGTCAGGATCGTCCTGGTGTGAGAATGGGAAATATGTGGGCAATCATTAGAGTGCCGTTTTCAACACCGAGAGACACATCCATTTTAAGAGAAATGAAAGCTGTTTTTCCCGCCACAGGCCAGAGAACGCTTTGGTCATGAAGCCCCCTCAAACATTACCACCGAGGGGCTCGCATGGTCACCATAAATGATGATGGAATGAGGGGAGTCCCAGCTACCATTTCTCGTTTCAAAACACCCTCAAAAGGTCTACGACTCACCGTTGGCCCGTCTCCCAGTGAGGCACATTCAGAACCAGAGGTAGTACTTTTGGAATCCTAAAGTATAATTGCGATAAAGGAGGTGAAGTGCAGTGGTTAGCGACAAAGAACCCACAATTTCCTTTCCTGGCTCTTCAACATTTGATGTTTCAATCACTACAGGCGCTTCTCCTGGATTCAATATCTTGGCGATAAAGTTTTGGGGACCTCGGCTGAATGAAACGGCGACTCCGAATTCCAAAAGCGCGTCGATGGGGGTGCGTGCAAATCCCAAAGGTATTCGGAGCCCGAGCGATAGAAGCTCTGCGAAGGTGGTACCGCTCGCAAGAAGTCGCTCAAGATAAGAAGTAGGAGGATCATTTTCAACATCTCCAGATTCAGATGAGTCAGAATCCTGCCGCTTGCGTTTCAAGTTGGTGTCTTCAATCTGGTTCACCGACCCTTCACCTGGTCGCAGAGGTGAATCGGCAGACCATTCAGAAACGTATCCAGCGTGCTCTGGAGTGGTTGGTGGAGTGCCTTCTGCGTTTGGGCCCTGAGTTTGGGATGTCTGGTACGCCAGGGGGCAAAAATGTCAGACACATCGAGCAAAGAATAAAACCGCTACAGCAGCGTTTGGCTCTCCAAAGTAAGACTACACAAACTATAAGTAAGAAAACATTTTTCGGTATCCCATCTACCATCTTACTTATAGTTGGATATCGTGAAGATCCAGCTCTTTTCGAGCAATGTTTACATAGTGCTGCAAATATCAGTTATCGCAATCTTCAACGCATAGTGGTTGTTTCAGATGGTTTTGAGGATGAGGATGATCGAAGCATGTTGGAACCATTTTTAAAAGTCTTCCCTCACGGAAAGGTCATCAGGAATGAAAGCGACCAGGTTTTGAAGGAAATCCCTGCTGATCTACCTGCAAATCTACCTATAATAGTCATGCAAAAACACCGAGGGAAGAGACATGCTATGTACAGCGGTTTGCCATTTGGGCTGTTTGAAAGTGGAGTCGGGGTTCAACAGATCATGGCTACAGTTTCAGACACAATATTACATGCTGACTGTATGGACGAGCTTGCATATAGAATGTATAGTGTCAAGAATTGTGGAGCTGTGACTGGAAATGTTTGTATATACAACAATGATAGTATGATATCACTTTTATCGTCGCTGCGGTACGAAGTCGCCTTTAATATAGAACGCGCAGCACAGAGCTTGTTTTCCAGTGTCACATGTGTCTCTGGACCGCTTGGGATGTATCGAAGTGATGTTATCTATAGCGTTCGAGAAGAGCGGATTCGCCAAGAGTTTTTTGGACTCAAGTGTACATTTGGAGATGATCGGCATCTCACCAATGTCGTGGTGGGCACTGAGAAGGCAATGCCAATCATTTTACATTGTCTGATTCACATATCAGTCGAACGGGAAACTGGGCAAAACCTCATTACTTCCCATCCACCCATTCCCAAACTTTTATTGTGCGGTCGAAGGAACACGTCACAACTACATCTCCTTTCGCCTGTTCACCCTCCCCAGACGGAACAACGCCGACAGCCTTCACCACCCCTTCATGCCCCTGCAGCCTCGCCACCAATTTCCCGGATCGCACCTCCCACACCCCGACCTCGCCGCCTGTAGAAGCATCTCCCGTAGAAACACCATCCCCAATAGCGTACACGTAGTCACCGTTTGGGGACCACGTGCAGCGGTACGTGCCAAATCCGTCCACAGAAACGCCGTACAATGACTTGACGGGTCCTGCAGCTCTGGCGCGGACTATAATGAGTCGCCCAACTTTGGAGTCGGTGTGGACAAGGATATGGGTGCCAGAAGGGTGAGGCGAGAGGTCCATCGCTGTGAAAGAGACCCATATGTCGTCGCCCGAGTTTAGGTTGTATAACAGGTGGGGGAACGGGTCCGAGTCATGGAGCTCTGCGGCAGTTTCTTCGGGTGCTGGGGCTGGAGGGATGTCGGTCAATCCGATGTAGTGAAGGTAGTGGTCGTCCCGGGTGGCGACAACAAGGGTTGGGTACGAGTGGGTGTCGGTAGGGCGCAGGAACGTGATGGCTTCGACAGCTCCGCGGAAGGTTTTGGTGTGAGCAAAAGTGTAGGTGGGATGGGGTGGTGGCGGGGCTTTGGTTTCCAAAGCGTCCAAATCTGGATCACCGGTGACAACGTCTGGAACCGTCTCTTCAGCTGCTGGTTGCGTGGACGACGGGTCGCACTTGTAGATGCGCACGGTCTTGTCATACGAGGCTGAGACGAGCCATTGTCCGTCAGGTGAAAAGCCACATCGCACAGCGTACTTGAGGTGTTCTTTCCACTGTTGAACGACATCACCAGTGCTGACGTCCACCACCGACAAAGTTCCATCCATGGCGACCGACCCCGCGAGTGTTGGAATCAGAGGGTGAAACGCGACGTTCAGAATGGGGGACGAGCTGTAACTCAGTATTGTGAGAACCCGGCCGTCGGGGAAGGAGGATATCCGCACAGTTCGGTCGGTGGAGCTGGACGCGAGGACTCGCATTGGCGCCGTAGACAATGTATCGGACGAGAATGTATCGGCTGGTAGCAGGTGGCCCGATACGAACAGGACATTTGCGTGGTGTATAGAGTCAAACGTCGAGGTGCAGGATTTGGGAAAGTACCCAGAGGGTTTTGCGTCCAGAATCAGGTCGGTTTTCCTTGTGGAGGGTTGTTTGATAATGACGAGGATTGTGTTGAACACCTGGACACATTCGCCGAATCTTCACCAGAGCTCTCTCCAGGAAAAAACTCACTTGTCTTCCAATACATGCGTCCCCTTGTCCTTGGCTTCGTACTGCAAATGCTCCTCGATGACGGCATGGAGTGGTTTTTCGGGAAGAGACCCATAGTAGTGGTTGCGATAATCATCAAAGAGAGATGGAGCTTCGAGCTCGAATGCCTCGAGTGTCTCCTCCAGATTCAGATCGCGGAGGTACCGCAGGACGTGCGAGAACGTGAGCAGACGGAGGTCTGTCGGTTGGGAGTTATTCGACACAAAATTGAATGAATCTGCAGGAGACCATCCACATCCCTCGGGAGCAAAGTTCCAGCTTACCTGTGTTCGGCGTGCTCGTGCTGGCCGACATTACTACGGAAGACAATGAAACGAAGGGCAATTGGCTGTGGTGAAATCACGGTCCAGCTGTGGACTCTTATGACCCACATGACACTTGCTTTGGTCTATTCCCCCTTTTCCCGCGTGATGTTTTCTTCTTCCTCACCCTCCGCGCGCTCGGATTCCTCCACAACTGTCGCGAAAAGGCGTACCAGGACGCCAGCTAGAACTATGAAGTCCCCTTTACTGGACATAGTACCGCTTGAAATCCTCCACGCCGTCGTCCGTCTACTTCCTCCAAAGACCGTCTATGTGGTTCTTCCTCTTCTTCGCGCCGGATGCGATCTGCAGTCGGGTCGGCCGTTCCGGGATGCATCGAGGGAGAAATCGGATTGAAATGCGAGATTCTCGCCAAAGATGCCAGGCCTAAGGTTTGGGGAGTATTAGATGCGCTGCCGGTAGAACTCAAAGTTGCGGACGAGGACGCGTCGTCCTTTGACACTGTGAGGTTTCTTCCCCGCTTCGAGTTTCTTCCCCGCTTCGAGAATGGACACTGCCTGGATCACAACGGCGCCGACCCAGTGTGGCTAGCATGCTCGGCTTATGTTAGCGTGTCCCCGAACAATGTGGAGGTCAATTGCGGGGACGTTGAAAAGGCGATATTTGCGACGATTGGTAGGGCGAAGGCGAGGAGGCCACTTTGGAGGGACACCGCCTGAAGCTCTCTGTTCCAGTATTGCACATAGGGGACACTCTCGGGTACCGTGACGTTGAGACCGTGCGAAGCTTGCGGCGATTTGCGAACATGCAATCGCATTTGAAACGAGTTCAACTCTTTTCGATGGGACGGGCGCGCATTGGTCGACTGGAGCTTTGCAGCCAGCATGAAGCGTGAAACAACGTGACCGAGGTTGAAATCAAATGCACAGTTGGCGAGAATCTTCCTGAGGATATGGTCAAGATGAAAGAACTGAAGGAATTGCCCTCATCCTGCAAGCGTTCCCCCATCTTCGGGTACTGCTTGGCGTGTCCTTTCTTACGGAGTCTGCCTCGCACTATGTCCTGGATTGTGTACCAGTCAAGCAGCTGGCCCTACTAAAGACCTTCATTGTGGCGCCGCAACAGTGCCTTGCCCACAGAGATGTAACGACGACGATGAGGTGGCCCCAACCGTTGCTTATCGCACTTTCTGTGTTTTCAAATGTGACGAAATTTGGTACCATCATTTAGGACTCAATGTATCCGCTTCGAAACACGCCCGAACATGGAACGTCCACGCCACCACGCCTTTCCTCTGCCCAACCTCACCACACTGCACATCAGAATTGCTGATTCTGACAACAGTCAAGACTGTTCTCTGGAAGTTGTGGATCCGCTCCTGGAGTGGATCGCAAGTTTGATGAACATTGTAACCATACAACTGGGCTTCAGATTGCAGCTGCATGAAGGAAAGATTGCGGAGAACCGGGTCCTTGAAATTGCGCGTCGACTACTGATACGTCTTACCACGCCTGGTTCTTTTCATGTGGTTCTGGAAGAAGTCGAGTGCGTGGGGTACGGTCTGTGGCACACTCAACTGGACAGGGCTGGAACAGGCTCTAAAGGTACCTCTACGACGATATCAGGATTCACATCGCGACTCTAGGAACTCGGAGAAAGAGAAGACGTCAGTATAATAATTCCGTGGAAGTAGGGGCGTCCCATAATGTGTTCTGTCCGCTGACTCCCCTTCCGGACACGAGCCAGGGGAACAAGAATCTCAACTGTTGAATCAGCCGCGGTGGGCATCCTACGTCTAACAAACCGTATTCTAGTTGGCATTGATAGAAATGGGATAACGATGGGGAAACTTTTGTGAACTTTGTGCTGCCGGACTTGTTGCATGGACATTTTAAAGCAAATAAACACACTACGGCAAACCCTGTAATCCATTTAACTGATAACACGGTCCGTTTTCTTCGGTTTAAATGGTTCACACACCTCAGTGCATGATAACTTCGTGCACATTGCATATCCTGTGGATCAAAACTCGGTTTGGATATTTTATCCATGGGCAAAAATCAAACTATACATTAATTCATTACTCCCACATCGACCTTAGACGTCCTCGCCCCACCCAATATGTCTCTTCACTACCTGCTTTCCTCCCCGGACACCACCTCCATCACCTCCTCCACCCCGCCCCCTTTCACCTTCCACCACACTTTTAGACCCAGCCGCGCCTTTCAACAGCTCGCCCAACTGTCCGCCTTCCCCAACCACCCGACTGCCAGACCCGACTTTTACAGCCGGGCCCAACATTCCCCCCGCGACGCCGACCGACCCCCTGCGTAGGGCCGACTTGACTGGTCCCAACCGCGGTGGCGCTCTCGGGTCCACTCCAACAAAGTCTGGACCAAACCCAACACCCATACCGGAACTGGGCCGTCCTCTCCCTACAGTACCTTCTGCTACCTCTGAGCCCTCACCCGACGCAACCACGACAGCACCAATGGATACTCGCCGTCCAGGCCGCGCAGGCAAGCTCAACAGCTCATCCCCATCGCCTTCCTCCGCGGATTCCTCCCGCGCCACTGCGCTCGGCCGCCGGGGCGGTGTTGCAGGACGCACGCGTACACCTGGTGCCTCCGCTGCATCTGCTTCCTCGTCATCGAGAACAGCGCCACGGACAGCTTTCCACATCGTGCGTGCCTTGGTGGGAGGCATGGCGCGGCGAGGGGCTGTGCCGCTGTCACCGTCACCAGTGGGAGAAGTAGGTGCGGGGGACGGAACATTCCCATCCTCGTCCAACAATGCTGCGGACTTGCGAATCGCGCCAGCACCACTGGCACCACGGACCATCCCGCCCGCTTGATTTTCCTTCTCCTTCTCCTTCTCCTTCTCCCCTCCCGGCTCTTCCTTCCCACCCTCTCCCTTGACTCCACTCATACCACCTCCTACACCAGGATGCACGCTAGACGTATTATCCTCCCCGAGCTCATCCAGCCTCACATCACCCACACCGCCTCTCGCAATGACGTCACGCACGTTTTCGAGGTGCCGCTCGGCACGAAGGGTGATGTGGTTGCGCGGGCCTAGTTCGCGGCGGTAGGTGTCGATGGTGCGCGTAAGAATTGGAAGAGCGTCGTTAAGCATGGCGAGGTGAATCGAGGGGGGCAGCTTTGGGTGGTGCGGTGGGTGGTGATGGTGCGAGAGATGGTGCGAGAGATGGGAGGATGTGTCAACAAATGCGTTCGAAAGCCACACCAATGCACTGACACGCACCTCTTCAGCGCCCCGCCCTTCCATCCCCGCAATTTTGGCCTCCCTGACCGTACTCCTACTCCTCTTCTTCCACTTCCTGAGCCCTCTCACAAGCTTCAACACGCCTTCATTCCATCCTCCTCCCCCTGCTGCTCCTGCTCCTGCATCCTCCTCGTGCCCTTGCACCTGCTCACGCTCGTGTTCCCCACGCGTCCGCCCACCTAGGGGAACGCCGTCCGCACCAGGATCAGACCCTCCGTCGGACGTGGCCTGCGCGAGGTGACGCATTGTGAGCGCCGCGGCGGCGACGGCGGAGAAAGACGTGAGACGGCCTCGAGGGAGTGAGGGGCGACCGGATTGTTGGGTTTCCTGGGGTGGGGGAATGAACGTTGGCGGATGTGTTAGACATCACGTGAAAGCGAAACTTCCATGTACACGTCGATTTCGTAAATCGCCTGTCCCACAACCACTCGAACCCTCTCCCGTCTTGATCCAAAACCCGAACATTTCTTTGGTCCACGTCCCATTCCCAACGACGAAATCACCACATCGTTCTGTCCAGCCCTCCCTCTCTCACCACCGCTACGGGTTCCCCTCATTCTCCCCCTTAACACTTCTCGCCCCCACCCCCACACAAAACCCACCTCATACCCCAACACCCTCGCCCCCTCGGCCCCCACCAGTTCCGCGACAGCCTGCGGGGGCGGAAACGTGGGCACGAGCGGAATTGCGCGCTCCTTATCCTTCTTCCCCTCCGCGTCGCGTCCTCGCTCGTCTCCCTCCCCACCGACCTCTGCCATTCCGTCCTCCCCGCCCACTCCGCCCACTCCGCCCACACCCGCACCCCCATCACCCCCCGCCTCAGAGTCGGGCCCGTCGGGCGGGGGCGAGGCGGACGGGAAGAACGAGCTGCGCCGCTTTTGTTCCACAACTGCAGGCGGTAAAGTCCCGTCGGCCTCTCCATCGTCCTCGTCTCCACTCGCGCCACCACCCGCTGCACTTCCCAACCCACCACCACCGCCACCGCTGCCGCTTGCGCCGCCCTTGACGACACCCAACGCGGCCTCCACGACGGGGATCCCGACAAGCTCCAGCTGCGCCTCGACCCACGTGTCCACACGGGCCTTGCGCGGGGCCGACGCCGAGCCCGATTGGGGGTCGGCCAGCGCGCGACGCGTGCGTTGGCCGGACGCTTCGTCGTCGTCGGCGTGCGGGTGGGGAGCGGGGGCGGAGAGCGACGCCGAGGACGCCGACCGTGACGGCGCCGGTGCCGGCGGTCCCACCCCGTTCCCGCGCGTGACGTCGGCAAGTCTTTGCAGCGCGTCGTCGTGGGCCTTGATCGCCGCGCGTGTGAGGGTCGTGGTTGTGGTTTGCGGCTGGGGGGAGAGGGCGAGGACGGCGGCGGGCGTGTGGTGCGGGACGGCGTGCAGGGCCATGGAGGAACCGAGCGGGCGGCTATTGAGTGCCATTGAAGACCCCAGCGGGCGGGGGGATTGGGCCATGGATGACACCACCGGGCGGGCGTTTAAAGCCATTGAAGACCCCACCGGGCGGGTGTTGAGCGCCATGGAGGAGCCGAGCGGGCGTGCGTTGAGGGCCATCGTCGACCCGCCCGGCCGCGCATTCAGCGCATTCAGCGCCACACTCGACCCTCCCTTGCCGCGTCCGCCCACCAACCCGCCCCCCCACCCCAACCCCGCGGTCGATCCCATCCCTATCCCCGAATTGGACCCCAGTGCGGCGCGGGCCGGGTTTGAGAGCGCGAGTTGGGACGCGTGGAGAGCAAGGGAGGCTCCGAGTGCCGGTGGAGGTGGGAGTGTAAGCGCGTGGGCTAGGGCGAGGGTTGTTGTGGATGTGTGTAGGGGAGCAGGACCAGGGTTGGAGGAGGGGAAGGGGTTGGAGGCGGGAAAGGGAAGGACAGAAGAAGACGACAGTGCGAGCGAGGATGCCGCCATGCCCATGTGTGTGCGTGATGTCGTCTGCGTCAGGCCTCCCGCCCCGCCGCCACCACCTCCAGCTCCTGGATCACCGCCTGCAGCGAGACCGAGCGACGACGCAGCCACCTGCGACCGCGATGCCGCCAATCCACCCGCCCCTGCAGCGATCCCAAGCGACGACGCCCCCAATCCACCCACTCCACCCCCACTCGCACCCGCCTGTGTCCCAAGTGCGAGTGCCGTACTCCCCCCGGCCGTACTCCCCTGGAACGACGCCCCATTCCCATTCCCAGTGAGGGCCGACCCGACGGCGGAGCTCGCCCACGAAGGGATGGGGTGTCCCGACGCGGCTGCGAGGGCCAGGAGGGATTTGGCGACGCGGGAGCCGGCGGGGTGGGAGAGTGCGAGTGGGAGCGGGATGGGGTTGGATGGTTGCGCGGGGTAGCGAGAAGGGGAGGGAGAAGGGGAGGAGAGTGTGGGGTCGGAGAAGAGGAGGGAGGGGTCGAGGCTGCGTTGTGGGCGGGATGGAGGAGGAAGAGGAGGGTCGGCATCGGGTGATGGAGAGAGGGAGTGTGAGGAGGGCAGAAGTGGTGCGTCCGGTCGGGAGTTGGCGTTGATGTTGGACATGGATGGCGACATGTACACGCCGTCTGCCGTGGTGAGACCGAGACCATTCCCACCCCCAGACGTGTACCCGTCCTCCGCCGTTCCTGTGAGACCATTCCCAACCCCACCCCCATCCTGCATGTACCCGTCCGCCCCCACCGCCGCGAAACCACTCCCACCCCCACTTCCAGTCCCACCCTGCATCTGCATCTGCATCTGCATGGGCATGGGCACGGCTACAGCCGCCGCCGCGAACGATGGCTGCACTGCTGGAGTCTGTGTCGACAGCTGCGAAGCGACAAACGATGCCATGGTGACGGCGGCCGCGAACGAGTCCGGCAGGGCAAGACTCCTCCTCTGCGCCATCTGCGCGCGTGCGGCTGCGACGGGGCGCGGAGCCGCGACCGAGTGCGCGTGTGCGTGTGCTGCGACGTTGAGCGCGGGGAAGATGTCGGGGATGGGGGCGCGTGCGTGGATGCGCGCGACGGAGAGGATGCCCGGGTGCAGGGCGGAGAGGGCGTGTGGCGGGGTGGGTATGTGCGCGGGCGGGTCGAGTGGGGCGGCGACTGAGGCGTGGGAGTGGGAGTGCGAGTGTGAGGGCGAGTGGGAGTGGGTGGGAGTGTGCGTGCGCAGAGACTGCTGCGTGGGCTGCCGCCGACCGTCCCATTGGTTGCGCGTCTGCCGTGCGTCGTCCGCGTCGTCGTCGTCCATCTCTGCGCTCTCTCGCTCTCTGCTGTCTCTGCCTGTGTTGCCTGTCTCTCGCTCTCTCTCTCTCTACGCGCGTGTCTCCGCCTGCGCGCTCTTCATTCGATTCATTCGCGGTCTTGTCTTTTGTTCTCTTGTGCCGACGCGGATCGATCCCAGGCAAGGTGTCGCGTTGCTTGGCAGGCGACCGCACAATCTTCCTGGCACACACCCGCCGATCTGCACAGGCCATTCCCCCACCACCCGACTCTTTATCCTTTCGGTGAGCGGTCAAGTGAACCGAGAAGGAATTACTTGCGTAGTATGAACGTGGTGGTGGAAACAGGTGCCATGTTTTATGATTGGACCAGAAGTGTGCAAACTCATTATCATCTCCGAAGTTGAGGATAACGCACATTTCGAAGGTAGAGCGATTAAAAGAGGCTGGTATAGCAATTGATTTGAGCTCACGAAAGGAGTTTTTTCTGTAGCAAGCCTTGTTTGGCGGAGTTACAGACACAGTCACTGACTGACCGAACGGCCAACAATTCAGCAGGAGGAACTGACGAAGTTTGCTTCTGATTTTGACCCAAACCACATCTACCCCACAGTGCCAATAATTTTTTTGTTTGTACAGACATTGCATTACTGTAAACTATAATTACCCTGACCGTCGCGTCTCCCGCTGCGGCCTACGGACTGCGACTGATTCGACGACCTTTTAGAAGGTCATATTCGCACTGAAGGCCAACCGGGCACAGGAAACGGGTGTGCATTAGACGCGTCCCTGTTCAACATCCTGCCCTTGACTCGAACCGGACGCTTGTGCCTGCAAAAGATGGCTGACCGGGAGCGCATTGCTTTTTGTGAGTGGGAGTAGGTTTCCCAAGTGGATGCGAAGTGCGAGTGCGGGGAGTAATGAAGAAATAATGACAACAGTGAGATGACGACACCCCATGCACGTTGCTGCATTCGACGTGCAAGGGGATTCTCACAGGGGAAGTAAGCCGTACTGCTCCGTAGCAATGTTAAGTCCCATACCCCACCCGTCCCTGAACACAACCTTGAGCTTGACCAGTTGTCCTCGCTGGACAATCATTTCGTTGCTTTTTGTGGTGGCAATGTACTGTAAAAAAGAGGTTTGAACAGAGAGTTTGTATGAACGTGCCGGTGCAATAGGCTAGCAATTAGCAAAGCCCAAAGACGATCATGATGATAACTCACGTCGTAAGCGACCTCCAAGGGGGTGCTCCCAATGGAAGCTCCAATTTTGGAGAACAGGTGAACAAGGGGCCAACAAGGGCAGCGAAAGCCTCATCGGGAGCCTGCTCACGTTTAATGTGTTGTTGAAGGGGGCGACTCAAAGAGTGGTGGCTGATCGGGGAGTGGGGTAAGCTTTACGCACCTCACTTTGGACTCTCAGCTCGTTGCGCCCCGGCAATTCGGGCACGTCTTCATATCTTCTTTGTGCTCGCTCCTTTCTTGGGTGGAAATGTGATTTTCAGTCGAATTTCATGTGGCTGACGGTTTTACCGCGTGGCATGCCTTTAGCTGACGGCAGGAAGTGGAGGGCGCGGTGTACGTTGACATTTGAGAAGTCGTCAACCTGATTGGGAACGAGGTTACTCTTTGGGAAGAAACGATGTCTTGTTTTCGAGTGTTCATAATTGTTGAATTTGATATGCGCCATGTACTTATTGTCCGCGTCCCGAAGATATTCAGAAATCTCAACCGCATGGTTTGCACATAATATCACAGGAATTGTGTCACATGGGACATATCTCCAGTATCCCAAGCGCGAAGCTTTGAAAGAACAGAGCACTTCAAATGTTAAACTCGCATAAAGCGGGCGTAATACTGTTTTCAAATTTAAAAAATATTCATTTGGAACGTGATGGTGTTGCAGCAATGAGCCCAAATGTGCATATAATTCGCTCACGTTGATTCCATTCCAAACCGTATCGTGGTTTGGAGGAGCATCCTGGTCAGCAATAACAATTATGCATCGGACTTGCTCTGGTATTAAGTTCCATAAAATATCCATGAATTCGTACCCATCGCCCACTTCGAGCATGATTGAATCCTGAGACACTGAAATTGGAATTTTAGTTCCCTTTGCGAGGAAAATGAGATCTTTTTGAACTTTGCACATGTTTTCTTTGTAAAACCTACGAACCTTGAACCATTTGCGCACATGTTTCTGCACTTTCCTCAGCGCACCTTCCTCGGGGAAGCCTGTTATATCAAGCTCTCTAGCGCGCAGGTCAGCATGACAAGCAGCCAAATAACGAAGGGATTTCATATTACTATGGTCGTACAAATACACTAACCGTGTTGGTTAAATGAGTGTCAGTGCACGGATCATGGGCCTAAAAGGGCTTCGATTCTCATAATTATTTTTCCAACACTTCGACACACTCGAAGTGTACTTAAGCCCAGCAACTTTTTACTTCTTCCATTCAAAAATGGAAGACAAAGGCAATGACCAGGTCTGGGACTTGATACATGATCTTTGCAAACATCTTGAAGTGAGTTGTGCTGTTCAAAATGGGAACTCTCTGCATGTAACAAGACTTCCATCTAAGCTGTCCATGACACCATCCAAGTCTCGCGAGGAGAAAACACACTACCAGTTCCGCGCTGGAGACCTACTTGCCTACCCCATCAAGGGGAATGGAGAGACGGGGCCATGGCACTTCATGTTACATGCCGGGGAAGACGAGCAAGGTCAAGCGCTTGTTTGGCACAAGAGCGAGCAAGGAAAAGATCAGTCAACCTGGAAGTGTGAACGCTACGCGGATGCCATTGAAGCTTATGATGGCAAGAAGCTCCGTGTTATTGAAGTTGGGGATGATAGCGAAGCTGCACGTAGTCTTGCTCTGGCACGAGCCATGCTTCTGCATGAAGCAGGACGTGACCCACAGTATCATGTGATTTATGCCAACTGTGAGCATTTTGCGACCTATTGCCGTACTGGGAGGTATGTTCGTTAAAAATGCCATCCGTCACGCCTCATGTGCTGACAAGGCGATTCAAATAGCTGGGAATCAAAACAAGCACAAAAGATTATACAGGTCCTTGCGCCCATAGCCATGCAGTTAACATTGAACATAGTTAGAGGGAGCAGCAGCTGCTAACTCATTTGGAACTCATCCTGGGCTTTTGGAAAAAATGTAAGAAAATATATATAAGGACACTTTGCGTGTCGGCGTGCCGTTATCAAAGCCCAGTGAAACATGTCTTTGCAATTAGTTATATTGTGCAATTTTATCGTGCTTTTTCTCATGAGTTTGAAAATTGTTGAGTTTTGGGAAGTATTCTCATACGAAGCTGCACGTGGATCCTGCCTGACAACAACTTGGCAAAAGACCCGAGTTGAAAACTCAAAAGGTACGTTTAATTGTATGGTGCGAGTTTGTTTTGATTTGGACTCATTAGAGAGGTTGCGCAGCACATTTTATTTTCACAATTGTAATTTGGAAAATGAAATTCAAGCCCGCACCTTGCGCCAGCCCAGCACACACAAATCCGGCGCACACCAAACCATGCAAGACAATTCGTCTGACTCGTCCGATTCTGACGCGGGGACACGTGCTGCGATGCAATCGAATAGGAGGCGCCGGCGTATGGCGGTGTCGATCCTCCTCTCCCAGCTGGAGCGGATGATACCACCGGAGAGGCCATTCTACCCGGATGCGAGGCTCGATTTGAATGCCATGTCGAACGCAGACTGCTTATTTAATTTTCGGTGAGTTCTGGTGGGAATCGTTGCTTGGGCAGACAGGATTGGGCTCAAACTAGTCGAGCGCAGTTTCGAAAAGGACGACATTCTCCGTCTCTGGACAGCTCTGGAGCTCCCTGCAGTGATTGTTCTGGAAGAACGCCATAAGTTTCTTGGTGTGGAGGCGCTCTGTGTGCTTCTGAAGCGGCTGGCGTTCCCAAATCGCCTCTCGGACCTCTCGCCAACATTTGGTCGCTCACCCGGTGAACTGTCGTGGATTGTGTCGTATCTTGTTGGCGATCTGAAGGACCGATATGCAGAGATTTTGAAATGGGATGCAGACCGGCTGACGCCGCAGCTGCTGAAGCAGTTTTGTGGGGCGATTCATGACACCGGTTCACCTCTTCGTTCTGTCTTTGGATTCATTGATGGCACAGACCGCAGGATATTGCGGCCAACGCACCATCAAAGGAAGTACTACAGTGGGCAAAAGAGGCAGCATTGCCTCAAGTATCAGGGTGTGGTGTCGCCGGATGGAATCATCATCCACCTGGCGGGACCATTTCTTGGTCCAGACCATGCATGACCTTTCCATTTTCCGGAAAAGCGGACTAAACGAGCTTCTTGCCCTTCATGGTATGTGCTCATTTTACTACGTGTTGTAATGGCTTTTGACATGCTTTTGGCAGCATTTGGACCAGCACACGAACCTTACCAGGTGTACGGGGACCCTGCTTACCTCCCAGGCAACGGACACTTGGCAGGTCTGTGGAAGCTGGTGCATTTAAGTGATGCACAGCAGGAGTTTAACTCAAGGAACAGTGCTGTGCGTGTGTCTATTGAATGGGCATGGGAGAAGCCAGCCACACTCTTTGCATTCCTGAATTACTATAGGAATCTGAGGGTAGAGCTTTCTCCCGTAGGGTTGTACTATAGTATAGGCATACTTTTGACGAATGCTCATACTTGTTTGTATGGGAGTCAGACGGGTGAGCGGTTTGGACTAACCCCCCCGACACTCGAGGAATACTTGAAAACGGAATAAATTTTTCTTTACAAATTTTTCTTCTTAATATCCATTAACTCTTTAAACATAGTCGTCATCATGTCCCTCATATTCTTTGCTTCCATCTCCCGCACCTCCAACTCACGCTCCTTCAACTCCAGCGCCTTCCGCTTCCTATCCTCCGACTCTCGCGCAACCTCAAGCATGCCTTCCGCTTGCTTTTTGTCCGCGCGGAGCATGTCGGCAATCACCTTCAGGCTGCTACGGGCTTCCTCCGCTGGCTTCCCCTGCTTCCTTGGGACACTGCCCTCATCCTGTCCATCTGCGGTGTTCCGATCCACGTCCTCAAGCACCCTCTTCTTGGAGAGGGTTTCTGTTGCGTCTTTGCGTAAGCCTAGTGAGATAGAATGAGTGGTAGAACAAATTAGCACAAACACAAAACACACCCACAGGCAGCAATCAGCATGTCCTTCTCTGCCTCAGCACGCCTGTTCTCCTTTTCCTCAGCGCTTTCCATTTCGTACCTGGTGCGCTGGAAGAAAAGGACCACAATGGGTGAGGTACAAACACAACCTTACACCGTCACTCACATCTCTTGCATACGCCGCCACAAGCGCATCCAGCATAGTTTCCTCCTCGTCCTCCCCCGTGCGCTTCTCCCACGAGGCTCCGGTCTGCTCCCATGCCTTTACAAGGTTTGCTACGTTGCGGTCAGCATTGATGTAGGTGACCCCACTGTAAGCAACAGGGTCCTCCTGTATCATTGCCTCTGCAACCGCCATCCACTTTCCCTGCTTTGTCTCACCCTTGTTGTTGATCTCGTACGGACGAATGATGCTGGCGTGGCGCATTAAAACAACGTACTTGTCATAGTCCCATGAAAAGTACACCCCGGGCACCTTCCCTGACTTAGAAGCCTTTGCCGTTGCGGGCTGTTGCCTAACTTGTGTTCTGCAAGATGGGCAAGGAGTAGACGTGAGCCTAGAGGCTTCGGCGAGTGCAGCAGATCAGTCAATGTACACCTGACATGAAACACAAGTTCACAACCTTTCTACAGGAAAATTGTTACCAAAAACAACTCGCTCACCTGCTTCTCTTCATTGGAAAGCGCCTTCCACATGTTTCCAATTGTTGCCGGGATCATAGCAAAGCTCAGATCTGGAAATGCTGCTTTTACCTCCGGGCGCTTCTCCCTGGTAAAGAGCACAAACAGCGCAGGTGCAGACATGGGCAGGGCCAAAATCAATGTTGTAGAGGTTTTTGGTGGGCGTCCGCGGCGCTTGGGGAGGCCTTTCGGGACTGGCGACGGTTTGTTGGGTTGGACAGTTGAAGGGGTGTCTGTGGGTTGGTAGCATCCACAATGGAGCGTAAGAGACACCCAGAACAATCAGCAATCATCGATCGATCCATTTCAATATGGGAAATTGGGATCACATGGGCTCACCACTCAAATCATTGTCCAAACTGTCCCCAGCCTTGTCCATCCTGATTTCTTGCACGCATCGAGCCCTGGCACCAGTAATAGCAAAACAAATGTAATTGATGGCGTTCTGGCGTGAAACAGATGTCCGATAGGTTCCAGTGAGCCTAATCGGACACCACGTTTGCAGGTGACAGATGACGGTCAGCATCGAGAAACTGGACCGATGAGAATTGCCAACCTTGGCTCACCTGATGAATATCCAAAAATCGCGAAACTCTGTTGCCGTTTCCGCAAGGAAATCGATGATTGTGCGGACTCACAAATCAACCCCCGGTTTTGTGGAAATGCACAATTTATTCCCGCTGCCACTTTTCTTGTGTGCTTCAAAATTGTGAAAATAAAACTTTGCGCAACGTCTCTATTATTCTTGTACAACAGAAAGCACAGTTCCAACCCCCATGATTATTGACGAAAACAATGGAAGCAGCAGCTCTTTGGCCCCACCAACAAGCATTCCAAACCCCAAGTATAAAAAGCAATCTCTGGAAAGCGCCATTGTTGTGTACGACTCTGCCGACAATGAGCCAGTTATCGCCTTTGTTGATGGGTTTGCTGGTCTGGCAAAGTTTCTTGGTCACGCCTCGAAATCAAATATCGCCTCAGGGAATACGCGATTGCGAGGCGGTTTTTATGCGAAGAAGTGGGACACTGTGCCTCCAGACTCTTACAGCATCTTCCAAAGCGGATGGTTGGAACTTCAGGAGAAGATTGCCAATCCAGAAGTTCAAGCAAAGCAGAGGCTGCTCAAGCACCAGAACAAGCCGAATCAGACATCCAGAGGCGCTCTGTGGGGTGTTATGAAAGATGGACGAGAGATTGTAATCGACGGGAAGGATACTTTAACGGCAAGTGAGATAGCATCATGGTTCGACTCTCAAAATGGCACAAAGGGTTCAAAGGGGAAGATTAGTGAGCATATGAGAAGCGGTACACCATACAAAGGTTACAAGTTTGTTAGCAAGTAGTTGCAATATCCATCCACAATACGTTTTTATGTAAAGAATATTTATTATACACCTTTATAGACTGCTACAAGTAAACGATTTTCTGTCGTAATGGGCGAGCGAGAACGTTTGGTGAGCACTCTATGCCCCTACACCAACAACCATCCATTGGGAACTTAGACGGGAACTTAGCTAGCAAACACTGTGCCTGATTGACCCCCTCGGACGCGAAGGATGTTCCAAGACCGTGCATACACGCCAAGTTTGTATCCGACATTGTTGGCAGTGTTGAGATTTAGCGCGAGAATGGCGGTATCAATTCGCGAAAAGTTTTGGCTTCCTGTAGGCGTTGCAAGTTCCGGGTAGAGCGCAAAACTGTAACTGTACACACCAACCGCGGGACAGCGGCTGTGGTTCTGGTAAGCAGAGACGTAATTGTGGTACTGCCCGGCTCGCGAAGAAAAGCGCTCGTTTCCATTCAGCAACAAGTTGGAGCTTGCGACAGTTTGCCCGCCATTCCACGCCGCGAGAGATGTGCCCCAGTTCGTGTAGTCGAACCAATTCTTGAGCGCCTTGTTGGCATCTAGGCGAATGAACCAGAATAGCTCGATAACCGGGTGGTTGAAAGTGAGCTGCGGTTTTATGTTTGGCGTGCTGCCGGACTCCAGACCGTTGTGCTGCCAAACTCCAATTAGATATTGGGAGGCTTCAGCGCCAAGGAGGTCTCGCTCGGCCGTGTTGAGGAATATGTAGTCGATGTAGAGGGTCGCAGAAAGCTCGTCTGTGGAGGCTGAGAGGGGGAGGTTGTCAGAGGTGATGTAGAGGTTCGAAATGCTTTCAAACATGATCTCAATCGTGCATATATTGAATTGCATGCTCACTATTGGGAGGGCATTCCCGTAGTTCAATGCAAACCAGAAAGGGAGAGGCAGGTACAAAGTGTAGGCAGGAATTGTAGATGCCTGCGTAGTTAAAGAAGCAACATTTCCAATCATTTTTTGGTACGCCTCTACCTTTGTCGGGGGACAAGTAAGTTCGAACCAAAGCTGCAAAATGTCGCTTGTAAGACGGTCAGTTCGCACACCTGAAATAAGAAAGTCAGCCTGCTTCACAAGCGCATGACCTACATATTGAGTCCACGCTACTGGCTCCCCAGAGTTGGCGGTAAGTGCTGGTAAAGTGGCTTGCAACACTGTTGTGGAAGCCAAATCAGAGACGTGAGAGAAAGTAAAGATAGACTTTTGTCCAAACCTAACCTGCGACGAGGGCTCGATAGCAATAGACTCCTTACCAAAAGGGGTGTATTGCTTGAATGAAGACTTGAAATAGGTGATTGAAGCGTCACTTGTGAGAACGGCATCTTGAATACCAACACCCAAAACCTGGCTCAAACCTCCTCCGGACATGGTATTTTATCAAGTTTTCTTGTTGAAGAAATATGCTCAAATAAATCAATTGTTGTCCCAACAATTGATTTTGTTTGGTTGTGAAACCAATGTACCAAGAAAAAAAAGTTGTTTGACAAACGCACGTTCATGGAGGTTGATTCAAGACCATGTACAACGTCTGATGTATTTTGCCAAGAGCGTTATTTTATCGAAAAACTCTAAGATACATATGTTTTCCAAATGTCCCCAGTTCTACGCCACGTAATCCCCAACACCCTAGTGCTTTCTGATCATGAACGACTCCTTGCCGCCATCGTGATGTGAGTGCCTTGTACAATTCCTTAGTGTCTCCCTTGACACGGGGTGAGCACGATGCCCAGCGGATCAAAGGGGAAGCCCAGACCTGCGGCGTAGAGAGAGGAGTTGACTGGAGTGGCGAAGCGGGTGTGGCACGGGTGGCACGGGTGTGTCCTTAACGGTGCACCTGCTTGAGCGGAAGTATCAATAAGCGCAGATTGACGGACAGCGGATTGACGGATTGCAATAATATACATATATAGGGATCCAACTACTGAGTATTTTTGTATCATCTCTTCCGGAAAAGAGAAAAAACGCTTGCTGCGTCGACTTTCTACGAACCATATACTACAAAGCATGGCACTCCACCCGGAGATGGTCAAGTGGCTGGGTTCATCGTCGAGAAAATTGAAGTGTTGTACTAAATCGGTGGCTAATATATCTGCCTTCACTACTTCCGTATCCCGAGCCCGAGAAACACGAACATCCGCTCTCCCTCCGGCCCGGTCCCGAGCAGGCTTACTTGTGCGCCATGTCCATCCGCTCACACCAATCGCGAGACGTCGCCCTTGGTGTCCTCGTGTCCCTGCTACTTCTCTCACATGCCAGTGGGGAACGCTTTTGGGGACCGGACCTTCGCGTTCCTGGTGCCGGGACAACCAACGGTTGTGCCGATGGTCAATACTGCTGCGTCGCCGTCGTAAAGTTGTCGGTAAACAAACCGTGTACCAGTATTAGCGGATGGTCCGACTTCGACAAAGAGAACGGTGGATGTGTCGATTTCGACAGCAATGTGAGTTTCTGGTCACGAACGGAGCTTAGGGGCGAGTGGGCTGGGGTGAAGGTCGTTGCCGCGTTTTGACGTCTCCAGTACTGTACTTGCGAGACACTGATTGAAGCATCGCGGCTCTGAATTCTGAAAACGTTGCGCCTCGGCAGGTCAAAAACTGCGGCTACTGCGGGTTGTCTTGCTATGTACCCTACTCTACTGGAGTGACTTGTCGCCATGGCAAGTGCGTTGCAAGTGAGTGCAGAGTTGGCGCCTCACATCGTTTCTTGTTTTTTCACCGGGTCGAGATTGGCGTCATAACAAAACTTGTTCAATCCCTTTCCGCGCCCTGTGTTTTAGCTGGCTGCCAGCCTGGGTGGGCACTCTGCCTTGATCGGTGCCGAAGCCCAATAAACGACCCCACACTATGTGGACCTTGTGGGATCAAGTGTCAGAGCGACAAAGTGTGTATAAGTGACGGAACAGGAGAAGGGTCCTACTGTTACAAAGGTGAGGAATGGCGGACAGCGGGGCAAAGACCACGTGCCACATTTGAAACTGGGACATTTGACTCACATCGTGCCCCACCGGACAGAACCTCCGCCTCCACCACCAGCAGGAGCAACTCAGAGCATGGGAGCGTGCAACAATGACGTGGAATGCTCGTCTGGTCAATGTGAGTTCCCGGCGGAGCAGCTGCTCACGGGCAATGACGTTAGATCCACAATATCAAGTCTCTGTGTGCTCACCTTCGGTTCCGTAGGTATCGACAACCCGTTGCTTGATCCAAACGACTCCTGGTGGAATATTGCACAACCCGCGCGAGTGTGTCTGTAGAGAGACCGAGAGACGTCCTGAGAGCCGGGGCGCCGGGGCGCCGGAGAAGCAACACGATCGTTGTCGCTTGAAACGTGCGGGAAAATCCCCCCCCCTCTTTTTTTTATATCGCGACTGTAGAAACTTAGGGAAACGATCGCGTCATTCACCACAGACCCCGCGTCAATGGTCCGTCGACTCGATGTCGCGTCGCATGTTTCGTGATTGCGGGATAACTGCAGTAAATAGCAGTTATGGAAGCCTCGAGGCTCCGAGATAAGGTCGACCAAATTAATGCGCGTCGCCTAAGGCGGAGTCGTGGCATTAATTTATGGTTCTTTAGTACTTCCCAATGTCCAGGGAGGGCGCTATCGCGGAGCTCGGCCCACACATGGTCGATTGATATTTTGCATGTTGCATGTAATGAAATTAGCTTACACCTATCCATGAGTTCCAAAGTTCTCTTCTGATCTCACAGTCCTCTTGACCTCGTCGACCAGCACACATCGTCCTGCACCTCAATTCACACGTTGCCACCCGCCCCACCCCCCGCGGCGCTCGCATCCCCAGCCCCAACCAGCTCCAAGTCCTCATCATCCTCATCCAAATCGTCATCATCCTCATCCCGCTTCTTGCCCCTTCCCCTGCCCCTGCCCCTTCCCCTACCGCGTCCTCTTCCTCGTCCCCTTCCACGCCCAACACCCCGCCCGCCCCGCCCCCTTCGCTCGGGCGCCAGTTTGAGCTCGGCTTCACGCTCGCCCATCGTCTTGCCGCCCAAATCCCACTCGTCCATTTCCCAACTTGGCGTCACGTCCCCTCCTCTCTTGGGACTCGCGCCGCACTTGCATGTTCAATAACTCCGAGCAGATTTGAAACTCATTACGCACACATAGTTGCGCTAATCGAGTACAGTTCTCTTGAAAATCGCACTTGTATTGTGTACCAACTCCAAAAACTATCTACGTCAGCTGCCCTGACTGAAATTATCTCTCAATTCCCCGTGCTCACTGTTTGTGCTCCCGGTCTTGGCGAGCAACCCTCAGACACTCCTCAAAACCAGAACGCAAGGCGTCCACGTCACCCCATCGGACTCTACACTTCGCGTATGTAGTATTTGCGAGTGCACCCTGCGGAACACCCGGGCGCTTCTCCACCATGCTGATTTCAGATGTTATTCGCCCCTGTTTTGTCATTTCCGGGTTTCCATAGTAACACTCTGCCAGGAACTGGGTGTACCCACACATCAACCCTTTGAAGAAACGGTGGTAGCCATCCATTATCATCCAGCGCCCTTCGAGCAAGATAGAGCTGTTGCAAATGGCATTGAGCATCGCACACTTGTGAAAACTCACCAGTTCCATCAGGAATCACCTTGATGGGTGCTTTCAACAGCCAGTAGTTATCTTCGCCTCCATTTTGCGCGTTGAGCACCCCCTTATCGCCGTCAAATTCAGGAAGAATGAGCCAGTTTTGAAATCCTATGATGCTGTCTGCCTTGACGAGAAAGAACTGGGCATTCGCAAAAAATCTGATAGTGGTTATCACGCGCAGAATTGCTCGCTATTCTTTTGGTATTTTTGCGAAATACGCGTCCTTTCAAGCATAGTGTGTGCCACATATTTTGTATAATTTGTAAAATTGGCACCCTTGATCACGCCCCCAACAAATCCTCTCAGTTGCAATGCCGATTGCACCCCTTGCAGCACCTCCAACATAGACCGCACACTGGCGACGCCAGATTCCCACATTCACAAGTGCGCCCCTGCTTCTCACGTGTCTTCGTATTCGACAGTCCATTTTCTATCATCATTCTTCCACGCTCTTCTCAAGAGCTCTTCTCAGATTCTCCTCCCTGGAAAGAATGTCGTTATATTCAGTCAACAGTTTTGGATGAAGAATGTTCCAGGAACGTTGCGTCAAAGCGCGGCTTTGAGCCACGGCTCTTTGAAAAGATTGCATCTGCTTGAGATATCAAACTGGGATCGGCTGGTCTAAGGTGGAGCACCTTTGTATAATGTCCTCTTCCCGCTGGTCTCGTGTTTGTTGCAGCTTCTCACGCCTTTCCACCTGCAGCGCTTTGTTCCATTTTCCAATCAATGATAACTCTTGCGCGACAACGTCACCGATGCACTTTTGTGATTCTTTCCATTGACCCAGCGTCTTGTCGCACACGTGTCGAATGTAGTCACGATACTTCGCATGAACTGATGCTTTCCAGAAAATGGTGTATGCATAGTCTCGTCCACCAAATCTATTTGGAATGTGCCCTCCGACTTGTATGCGCGGCAGACCAATGGTGAATTCTTGATGCTTGCTTGCATTCACGATATTTTGAATCTCGTAGCTCCGAACTGTCCTTTCACTCAAGCAATCTACACACGATCGAATGGAGAACTGCCAGTAAACTTTATGTGCAGTCTTTTTCTGACAAATCTCGCACTTGTTTCCCGCCATCAAATAGATGAACCTGATGGCGGTCATGTTCGACGGAATTGGGGGCTCCTCACCGAACACGCTGAGGA
The DNA here is from genome assembly GCA_001574975.1 of Gonapodya prolifera JEL478. Classification (NCBI taxonomy): domain Eukaryota; kingdom Fungi; phylum Monoblepharomycota; class Monoblepharidomycetes; order Monoblepharidales; family Gonapodyaceae; genus Gonapodya; species Gonapodya prolifera. Next base: position 160,502 of record KQ965782.1, read on the forward strand.
GTACTCTTTTGACAATATGGCGATCCAATAATATGCGTCGGATGTTGTGTGAGAGTGCAGTCAGTGATGCAAGCGTCTTCACGTCTGCACACAAAAATATTTTGATCCAAGTCTCGATTGGGAATGTTGCCATTTGCAGGAATGTCAAGAAAAAAAACTTGCTTTATATGCGCGAGCACCGTGCACGGGCCATTAATCACATTCATGACACTGCCGAATACTCGGAGTACGCTGTTCTGCGAAGGTCCTGAGTTTTCAAAATTTTTGCTTACCCTAAACGTATTCATGGCGGTCCCAACCGCCACAAATGTGACCGGAGCTCGTCACAATGCCCGAATGCGTTCAGAAATTGATTTCCGCGCTTGTTTCAGTTTATCCGCCTGCTCAGCCTGTCCCTGGTCTCGGCAATATAAAAAGACAATATTTCTGCCGTTAAATTTTACACCAAAGTATAAGGTTACCCGTAGGGTAACCCGGTGCCCACAAACGCATCGAAAGCACACACTGAGATGCTGGCAGCGTAATTGTTGCCAGCGACGCCTGACGGAGTGACGTCCCGGTGGCCAAATTGGCATAGCGAACGGCTTCAACATATCCGTCAGAGCGGCACGGTTGGCTGGTCTGGGCTGGGTCGTCGCCAGACAAGAAAGATCAGAGGGAAACCCACCAGCGATTCCATAAACAGTACCCTCCATCCACTGAACTCTGCAACGCAACAACTGGCTCATCGTTGAAATTCCCGACACGCACACGCTGAAGAAGCGAAAGTTCAGGAAACCTTGCTTGAAATTTTTGCACATGAATCAGAGCCCGGTATTGTCCACACTGTTAAAGAGACTGTTGCACATCTTTGCAGCAGGTCCACGAGTTGTTCCACAGTAGGATCGTCCGATTTGTACTACCAAGTTGTTATGTGTGACGCTGTCAATGTTATCTTCGTCCAAGTACGCAACAATGATTTCACGCAGTCGTGGAAAACATCCATCATTGATAGCTCTAGAGCTCTAGCAAGACCGGGCAAGCTTTGGCGCTCCATTGAAAACAGATATCCTATGTTGAGCTGCTCCAGATTGTCATGGCACTTAGCCCTTCCATCCAGGGTGTAACATTGTGACTCGACGGAACTGAGCGACATATCAGTACATCGGAAGCATTGCACAAAAGGGAACAGATGAACATAGGAAAGGGGTTCAACCATGCTGACTTGTTTAAAACGAAGCGAAGCAAGCCTTCCGGCCTGTAATGGGTGCACGGTTGTACAATTTGATCATCAGAAACAAACTGATTCCAATTCACCTCTTGTTTTAAATCATCGATAAGTTGTTGTTCGGCATCCTGGTCATCTGGTGAAGCAAATGGATCCAAAATACTCAATTTGCTGATACCCAAGGCGTTTGCCAGGTCCAAAAACCACGAAATTGATTTTGGCAGTTCCCGCGGAGTGATGGTCAGCAAATAGACCTCTGCCTTTCCAAACCGAAGGGTGCATCACAGAACCTCGTGAAGCGTAGCAGCCGCTTGGGCTGGGGTCCCTTGGTCGGGTCCGCCATACTTGATACTAAGCGAGCTTCTACAAAAGGGCAACAGACCCCAAACGTCGACGTAGTCGTCCTGAATCTCCTGATTGGGTGTATATCTGCTTTCGACGTGCAAATTATGCGTCTACGCAAGGCCAAGATGTCTTCCTTCACAGAGACATTCTCCAGAGTAGTACTTTCGCAAACGTATTTCTGTAAAGCCGAGAACGTGAGCTCCGCATCTTTCCAACCGATCCAGGCCCACACACGGACAGTAGATGCTGCAATATGAGCTCGTAAAATGCATGTGAGGCTGGCGCGGGAATCCATCGCAGCAGACATACCTTTGAGAATTGCGGCGTGGATTTCCCGAAGTCGTCGGCAGACCAGCGGGATGTGGGTGTAAAAAGCTCTTTTATCCGCAAGGAGAACCAGGGTCCGAAGCAAAATCTCGGTTGGAATTCGATCCATGCCTTTCCCGTGAAGTTCGTGATGCGTATTGGTTCGACCAATTGAACTGCCTGAAACTAAAATAGCGTGACGTTAACGTACCGGACGGCGGACTCCGGACGTTCGAGTGATGTCTTCGGCAAGGGTTTCCTCTTGTCCACAATGATGTCGCGCGTCCGCGGGCCATTCGCTCGTGCTGACCTCGTCCCATTCAAACGCGAGTCGGAGGGTTCAGTCACACGTCCCTCTTCCCTCACATGTGTGTTCCGCTCGGGGCCCGTTATGGTACGCTGTCCAAGCTCCAAAAACGTGTGAACCTGGCACGTTGGTATCCGGGCGGAGGCAAGCGAGCTCGTCTTTTCGGAGCAGTGAGGTGCACGCAGCGTGGAAGAGGAGCTTTATAATAAGAATATTATATGCACTTGGTGGAACCTTGTTTTCACCCCGCCATCCACAGAACTGGGTGCACGTCGATTTGGCGAGCCCTCCCTGCCCCACCGTCCTCCGCCCACCGCCCACCGCCCACCCGCATCCAATACGATGGTTATTTTCGATACAGAGGGTTTGGTAGTGAAGACTTGTGGAGTGGTGATGAGGAGAGAACGGCGGCCCGGCCTCGGCACCCACCCGTCCCAGCGAGTGGGAACAAATGGCGCAATCGCCTCAAGCAAAAAAAAAAAAAAAAAAAAAAAGGTCCAAACAAAACGTCACTCTTTGTTGATGTTCCGCCTTTCCGGTGCCCGTCAAACTTTCCTATTCCGGCAAGGGATGTGTACGCGAAGGTATTGTTTGTTGAGGTTTGTTGATTTGTTGATTCGGCGCGTGCCACGTGGCACAAACCCGCCCTGTGGGACGAGGTAACATGCACAAAGTATAATCGCGCGACGGGTGGGAAATGATAGGGCAGTGCAGGAGAGGGTAATTGCGATATGTGAGGAGCGTGGAGTCCGTCATTTTCCGTGCGAGTGCGGCAGAAATGCGCGTGAGGGCTAGTGGGGAGTGCGACATAAGAGCGGGTGAGGATCTGTTGAGTAAATCTTGCGCGATGAGGAGCGCACAGCGATTGATGGGCGACGCCATTTCTCCCACGCAGGGACTCTTGACCAATGAAAATGACGCCATAAAAGCACACGTGGCGTGGGCTTGTCATGTGTGCTTTGGTCACGCAGGTTCCCGAGAAGGGTCCTCAAAACCTCTGCTTCTTCTTCCAACACTCGCCCGCTCTCTCTCCTCTTCTCGCGCGCGCACCCTCGCACACTCCGCGCACTCCGCGTCTGTCGCCGCGCGCTCTCCGCCTCGCGTCTCGCTCCGCCACCCGCCGCTCGCTGCTGCCACGTCACGTTCCGCGCGCTTCTTCCGTCTTCTCTCCGCCTGACTCACGCGAACGCACATGGACTATCTCACAGCCTGGTGCATAGAGTGCGGACGCTCCTGCCCAGAGGGAAACGTGCGTGCTTTGTTTTTGTGGCCTGCTCCGATTGTTCGTCCCGCTCAACGCTTTCTTCCTTCCCCTCCCTCCGCTCCCTCCCGCTCACCCCGCACTCGCGCGCACTTTCAGTCCGCGTACTGCTCCGACTCGTGCCGCGATGCTGACCTGGCGCGGGCGGCCGCGAAGCATTCGCTCTACTGCGACTCGGACGGGTTCGCGCCCTCGCCCATACATGCACCCGCCCACGCATCCCACGCTCCGAAAGCCCTTCTCACAAACGTGTTCCGCTCCGCGCGCACGTCTCCTCGCTCTACCCTTCCCCTTCCCTCCCTCCCGCTGCCCTTATCCTCACCTCTGCCTCCCCTCCCTCCCCTCCCCACCTCTTCTTTCCCCACCGCCACATCCACACCCACGACAACCTCATTCCCCCACCTCCACCTTGTCTCCAACACGGGCAAGCGCCGCACATGGTGTCTCCGCGACCCCGTCCCTCCGGGCGTCTTCGCCGAGCTGCAGCGCGCAGTCGTCGCGGGGTGGGACGAGGGCGACGTCCGCGTCGAGATGATTGCCGCTGAGTTGTGCGAGGCGGCGTTGGCGGGGGATTTGTCTCTGTCGGCTGGGTCGGACGCCAGGTGGTCGTCCTCGCAGTCGTCGTCGCTATCGCAGTCGTCGATGTCGACGTCGACGTCGTCCTCGGCAAAACTCCGCGCCAAGATGCCCGTCCCAGGCATCGCAGACGCACCGCGGAAGCTGCGTGCCGTCGTCGGGCGCGAACAGTGATCCGGTCTGCGCTCTTGGTCTTGGGAGAGTGGTTGGTGTGGTGTGGATGTAGTGTGGATGTGGATGTGGATGTGGATGTGGATGTGGATGTGGATGTGGATGTGGATGGGTGGGAGAGGCGGTGGAGGTGGCGGTGGAGTTGGATGCGGTGGTCGAACAAGGAGTCGAGTCCGGAAGCAAGACGGACCAGGAGTCGGACGACGATAACGATGCATTGATATTTTACGTTCTCTCTTCGCATGGCATTTGCAGTGCAGTGCACGGGATGCATGCCGTGCGTCTCTCCATGCATGCATGCACATGCACATGCACATGCCCACGGGATACCGATGCGGCGAGGGGGCATCTCCCACTCGCGCGCCAGGAAAAAAAAAAAAAGCAATCTCGATACCCCTCCCCTTTTCCCCCGCACCCCCAATTCGGAACGGTGATCTCATGTACAGCGCAACCTGGTAACCTCGCAATTCACCCTTTTGGAAGCATCTTTCGGTTCTGTTGTTCGACGGACGGGCGGCCCTCTCCTTCGTGGTCTCGTGGTCGTCGGGGGATCTCATTCAATTAGTAGCTTTTCTTTTGTGGAAGAAGGAAGGAAAAAACAAAATTGAGAATAAGAAATAGCGAAACATTGTATTAATGGTTTTTAGCGGAAATACAACGTCATAATAATGCATAGTGTATAAATGCTCTTTGGTGAAGTGCGTCGTTGTGAAGGAGGGAAGTGGGGAGGAAAGAAAAGGCGGGATCACTACAACTCTGACGTGACGTGGCCTGTTGTTCGGCACTGCAAACAGAGGCGTGAACTACGCCGTTTGGGAAAAAAAATGAGCGTGAGTTCTATTTTGAATCTCTTCGTTGGGAGAAAAGGGGGGAAAACGGGAACTGACGAAGATTTGGTTTGACGTTCGGGAGTGGTGGAGAGGCCCCCTCAACTTCGATTCGGGCGTTGTCTTGCCAAAAAAAAAAGAGAGAGAGACAAAGGACGCAAACCCCCTTTTAGACCAACTGCTGGAAGTAAGGGCAAACTTAACTGGTCCTTACCATTGACTTCACTGGTGTTCCCAAACGGTACTGCGGCCCAACGTCGCACCACCTCTCTCTTCCCCCTTCTCCCATGTACTGCCTCCAACACTTCCTCCCGCTCTTCCTCCTCCCCTTCCCGCACCAAAACTCCTTCTTCCTCCTCTCCTACGTGCTCTCCCTGATCGTGCACCACAGGCCCTGCCCTTACTGCTCGCTCGTCCTCGTCGCCCTGTTCGCGTCCACGTGCGCACTGTGGAGTTCGGCGGTCGAGGATGGGTTCTGGCCGGCGGATTTGATAAGGGTCGTGGCGTTGGGTGCCGTGGGGGCGCAGTGGGCGGGCGGGAGTGGGAGTGGGAGGATGCCAACGGTCCAGTGGGACGGCGAAGCCCAGGGGTCGACGGGCGTGGCGGTCAAGATCGAACGCGTGCTTGATGGCGCGCAGGTGTACGCGGACTGGGACCTGGCCGTTGTGGGGGCCGATGGTGCGCAGGTGAAGGTGAAGGTGGTGGAGGGCCGGGGTGAAGCTGCGACGGACGTGTCCGAGCCGGCGCAGACGGACCGAGGGAAGGAAGAGGCAGGACGGGGGAGGAAGGATGGTTCCGATCCGGCGGTGTCCGGCGCTGCTGCCGTGCCCGAAGTTCGAGCGGACGAGCACCCCGCCTCGCTGCCCGACTCCACCACAACCACAACCACCACCAATTCCTCCTCCCAACCCATCTCCAACTCTTCCGACCCGAGCGCGTCCCAATCTCAACCCTCCTCCACCACCTCCTCCACCTCGCCCTCCCCACTGACCCTCTTCACCGCGCTCCTGGACACCACATCCCTCGCTCCTCCCATCCCGCAGGGCTCGCGGTGCTACGTCGACCTGCCGCGACCCGCAACCCATCCGCTCAAATTCTTCAAGTCGCTCGTGTGGGGCGCCGAGGCCGAAGACGCCCGGTTCGTGTGGTGGTGGGAGGCCAGACCGCGCAACGTCGTGTATGTGGGCAGGTGTGGCGGGGCGGCGAGGGTGGAAGCTGAATGAGCCGTGTCGTGTGAGAGGAGGTGGTGGGTGGTGGTCGTCGCAACGTGCTGGATTGCCGTAGTTTGGGGTGCCTTCTCGGAAAGTGGGCCTCCAAGTTCCTCTCGCTCCCGTAAAAGACTTTCCTTTTGCTGTATCACATCACCTATATGTTCAAATGATCTGATTTTACAACACGTACACTGTCCCTATCTGGGATCACCTTTATCTGTCCGTCCGCTAGTACGAAGTTACAAAGACACACCACCACCCCGACAGCGCAAAATTCGACTTCCAGCGTCGTTATCTCTGCCCTCTGAGCCTATGCTGTTCTTCCAACGCCAAAGCCTCCAAAGCCAGGTTTTCCAACGCCAGATCCACCGACGTCTTCTCCGTCCCGCTCCTCGTCCTGCCATCGCCCGCAGGGTAGTAAGTAATGTTCACCGTGGGCGTCTGGGGGGACACCACGCTCATGCTGCCGCTCCCGAACCCAAGCCCGAACGCGCCGAGGCTCGGATGGTCCATGACGGGTTGGCTGTCTACTAGGAAAGGGTCCGCAGATCCAACCAGCGCCGGCTCGCCCACCAACGTTGCACTGCCCAAAAAATTCGTGATGGAGGTGTTGGGAGATCCAGGAGCACGCACGGGAGAGAGGGCTGATGGGGACAGGTAACCTGCAATGTTGCTCATAGATTGAGCACGCGAATGTGTCGGATCGACGTCAGAGTGGGCGCCCCAAAACGCTGCGTGGGTTCGGCGTTGTTATGTAAGCGCGGTTGGGACAGAGGTGAGAGCAGACGAGCGCCAACACTTGAACCGGGATACTTACACTGTCCAGAAGCATCCGATTCGTAGCCACCGATGCTTCCTGCCGAAGACGATGGTCTCGCAACGACACTCAGTCCCTGGTACTCGTTCTGAGGCTGCTGAACAGCACCTATTTGGTACATGGCACCTGAAATGGCAACACATTATGCTGCTAAAGTCCTGTGTTCGAAAGGACAACCTTACACTAGCACTCACTCTCCACGCTGGGGAACGTAAAAGCAAACCCGTTCCCCACTGAGTTCGTTCCCGAAGTTGTCACGGACGTTGTGGTGGACGAGGCGTGTGCGCCGTTGGGCGAGGTCGCCGAAGCACGACGACGACCACCCTCTGGGTACAAACATGAGAGGTGGTCAGCACTACTCAAAGCATAGCGTGTTCGGATCCCCGGAGACTCACTTCTACCGCTATTCGATCTTCTCGTTCCCTCAAAAGGTGCTTGGCCATTGTTGACATCGAGCGTCTGCGGTCCCTCGTCGGAGAAATTCGGGATCGTGATATTTTGAGGAGCAGCCCTCCGTTTCTTTGGGCGTTCCCGCTGCACAGAGTGGATGTTGGTGAAGTGCTCGGCAGCACTTGCGTGGTCGCGAAGCGACGTGTACTGCAGGCCCTTATCCGAGCAATTCTAGGGAGAAGTGTCGCGATGATTATTACACGACAGGAAAAATTCCGGAACTTGCAACTGGATTCCAAAAAAGGAACCCACCGGACAGAAAAAGTGCTTAATGTGGCCATGGTGCTCCATGGCGACAAGGTGGGTGTAAATGTTGTGCTTTCTCTTATCACGCCGCACGTTGTGCTGTCCAGGAATACAGAGCGGGCAAACAAATGCACCCTCCTCGTCCGTTTTGAGCTGATGTCGTTCCCGAATATGGTTCACCATCGGGCAAAACTTGGCGTCCACTCGTCGGTTTGTATCCTCCAAGTAGACAATCTCGCCCTCATCGTTGTGCGTGACGGGATCCGACGTACAGATGATGATCTCATTGCAACCATCGATACCACAAATGATCCGCGCCTAAACGTGGAGAGAGCCTCGGTGTGGGAGAAGGCCGTTCAAGGAAAGCAACGTGCGGATCACGGATACTCACTAATCTCTCTTGCGGTGCTGCGTCAATTTGTGGATGTTGCCGAGGAGGTGCAGTCACTTGCGCCATTAGCTGCGGGGAGCTCATTGGTGATACGGTTCTGCCTTCGATTGTATTACAGATTATGTTGACCAGAGTGTCGATGAGTGAATGGTTCTGTCCAAGAATGAGTTAAAATGAGATGTTTGATGTTGGAGGATGGGTTTCATTGACCAGCAGCCCACCTGAGCAATAATCTGATACCATACCGGGATCTCTGACATGCCCGTGTGAGTGACATGATTGACTCCGTCCGATATCGCCAACGTTTGGGTCTGGCTCATTTGGCGGAGGTTGCTCACAGCTTCCATCAGTTGCATCTTCACGTTTCACCGGAAATTGAGAGCCCACACTCAAAAATCTTTGTGAATCAACCGAGAGCTCTTCTCCTTTGGACTCACAGGCTGCTGGACGAACAGATTCCCGAGTTGTTCGGGAGCTAGGTTTTGAGGCAGGGGGATTGTTTCGGAGTCATCGCGGAGACGAGCAGACAAAAGCGCAATTCTTACCGAATAGGTCGCCCATCATCTCGACCCCACAAAGGCTGTTGTGGGTTCCCTTGTTGACGGCAGACCGCACAATAAACTTGGACTGAACGAACCAGCCATAAAACCCTAACTTCCTCAGTAAGGTGTCTGCAGAACAATCGTGACACGTAACAATTCAAGAAAACGAAAGAATTCACATTCCTGCACAAAATGAGTATTTGATCCTGAAGCAACAGTGGATGCCTTGTCACAACACCGAAGCAACTCACATTCCTTTTTTCTGCCTTACCATTTACAATAAGCTCTTCGCAATTGGCTATCATGTCCATAAAGGGAATAAAGTTCCATGGTGTCCTAATTATGTGCGATGGGGTGCAAAACTGCCGCCACCTGCCGGTGAGGAAAATGGACTCTCCCGTAAGCGTTCGGCCATGGGGGAACTCTTCCACTCGTCTTGGCCCTATGGAGGACTCGTTGGACCTTCGTGATGACTGGGGAGGTCCGACCTCTGGTTACCTCCACTCCCAGTCATGGGAAAGCCCGGAATCAACCCATCAGCCATCATCGATCCTGAAACCGGCACCTTCAACTCGCGATGCTTCTGGCATATGGCCTGGTCGTGATACTTCTTACTCTATTGGGTCATCGAATAGAAGGAAGACTTTGTGGGCAAGCCCGTCATCTGCGTTTGAAGTCATCACGTCGGAGAAGCACAGGCGAAAGGTGCTCATTTCTGCCGCAATCGTTGGATTGATGCTTATTGTGGGACTAGCAACCGGAATCCCGTTATCGAAACGGTCCAATGGAGGTGGAATCGGTGACTCTGGAGTTTTACTTGATATGGAGATTGCGAGGACAGCAGTTTTCCAAGAGCTTGCACCAAAGCCATCGGCGGCGGCGCAGGGTGCCCACGTGACTGCCGGGCTCCCCACATCAACTTTGGGACGGGCGCCCACCTCTGTCTCGAACAACAACAGTGCTACGACCACCGCAGTGACAACTCTACCAGTCACAACAACCAACGCCCCACCGCAAACGACAACTACAACTGTACCGCCCCCTCCACCTCAAGCCACTATCCCGGACTACAATGGTGTGGTGCTGAGTAATTCGTTTCGAACAACTTTCTTGAAGTAACGCCCCCATGCAGGAGGGCAACTAACGTTCACTGGTCCCCAAACGTGGTCTGGAAGGATTCCAATCCCATCAGGAAAGGTTCTTATGGGAGCATATCTGGACATGCAAACTCGTGGGGACTCTCCGCAGTGAGAAATCTCCGTCAATTCCGCTTCGCCCACCGCTCATTTGACGACAACATCTCCGTTCGTGTTGCCAGACAATATGCCTCTCGAATTGGGAAGAATCTACTTTTATTCGGAGACTTTTTCGAGTTCCCTCTCAGCGCTCAGTGGTTTGGAACCGCTCCCTTCTGGAAATCCCAGTTGGGACCTGGAGCTGTGCTTGTCATGACGTGAGCTCAATGTCCTATCTCCTTGCGACGTGAGCTTGATTTTGAACCTGGTTCACCAGACTGCAACCCAACGGTGGTCTTTACACCGTTACCGACCAAGCGATTAGTGCGCTTGTTACCGAGCTCTGGGGCTTGAACAGCGCAGGCATCGCTGTCATTGTTAGATTCGCTCATGAAATGAACGGTGGATGGTACAGTAAGTATTCAAGATGGAATGGCTGGCAGTTCTCCTTTCTTATGAACCTGACTTTTGACAGTTTGGGGACGACAACCTGCCCTGGTAAGTTTTACGACATGTTAACGTACCTTAATCAGAAGTTTCCAATCCTCATCTGTTGTTTTGCAATTAGTACCGATCAACGTTCCAGCGGGTCGCTGATGGTGTGCATCAAGTGCCCAATTGCGCAATGCTGTGGTCTCCTGGGAGCGGGTTGCGCTACCCGTGGGCGGGTGGCGCCTATGACGGACAGTATGTTGCAGCCAACATGAACGAACTTGATACCAACGGTGAGTATTGGGCGTGAATGGTTTCTGCGGTAGAATCGAGAGTCAAGTGGCTAACCTCGGCCTCCTGTTACTTTAAGGAAACGGTCAGCTGGATGCAAATGATGATCCATACAGTCCTTACTATCCGGGTGACGGTTATGTGGATTGGGTCGGTGAGTTATTGCTCTCGCTGTTTTGTGAAGGCTATAAATTGCTAATCTCGGCCACGCCCACGCTGCTAACAGGGTTGTCCGTGTGTGAGTATTGATTGCTTGTACCTCAATGGGTTCCGCATTTTGACCGTCGCTGTCGAAATTGAATCTCTCTCTACCAGACTGGTATCCGGACTACCCCAACACTTGTAAGTGGTCAGACAAAGGAGTAACGAGGGGGTCGGTCATCGCTCACATTTTGTTTTCCCGCTCTCTGTTGCACTTGAAAGTCACCCTCAACATTGCGGTGAGTCTTGCTTGCCCACCTGATTGCTAATGATGGTATCCCCTGATGCACGTTCTACTTCCCGACGTCTTGTCGATAGCCTCCAAGTGGCGCCATCGAAGCACTTCTGACAGGCCATAACCAAGCGACCTGGGCTTATGAAGTTCCCGATTTTCTTGGGCAATACTCGACAGCGAAGGGCAAACCATTCATTTTTGCCGAAGTAAGAACATCCTCTTGGTACTTTGCCCTGTATTTATGGAAATCATTCTGACCATCACTGCGGCTTCTTTCATTGTACCTATTGTAAATGCACCACCTCGTAGACTGGAATGCACTACATTTACAGTGGAGGCAACCCCCCAAGTGAAATCGACCAGAAACGCGCGTGGTGGCAACAGCTCTACAACCGCGCCCTGTTGACCAAGTACAACATCAAAGGTAAGAGAGCGAGTGCCTGACGGAAATGTAGCTTCGGAAGAGCCCATCCAATTTTTCCTTCGAAAGGAATCTTGTACTTTGAGATCAACAAGTACGAAGCACGTAAGTCACTGCATCCTGACGCAGTTCAGTCGCCATTTATCCTCATTGTAATTTTGTTCAGACTACAACGCAATGACACCATACGCTCTTACATATGACGATAACATCCGCGGGGCGTTCCTGAATGACCTTCCGAGAGATGTGTTCTTCTAGTCCACGTGCGACTACAACTGACCTCGAAGCTGGCTCCGGGGGTACATATTTATTATGCATCATACAAAGAACCCGATGTATAGTTCGTACTATTATTTTGGACGCCATATACGCTATTTCGTTGCTCTACTGTAGTTTTCTTCGATGTCCCGAGAGTTGGTGATCGGCAGCAGACGGCAGCGAGTGAAAGTGCGGGGGGCAAAACGGGGCGGGGGGGGACGGGGGGGACGGGGGAGTGTTGGTCAAGGAATGGGGTTTCCGGGATGGTGTAAGTATGGTGGAGGGGAGGAACAGAGGATGGAGTAGGGGTTTCGGACATATGATTCCGAGGGTGGTGGTCGCGCCATTCGTGAGTTGGGCGAGGGAAGACAGAAGCAAGTAGTTGGGGAATGAGAGTTCCCGCGGAGAGGTGATACAAGTAAATTACGGGGGGTGATTGAGGAGAGTGGATGGAGCAGGGGTTGCTTTGGGTGCGGTAGGAGGATGTGCGGTTGGGGACTCGAGGTGGAGAGTGGAGTCACCCTGGGGCAGGCAACGAGCACAGCTCCACGAAAGAGTGACCAAGTGTTAGAAAAGTGCACATTCGGTGGACGGGGGGTGGGGGGGTGGCCGCAGGCCCCCCTCCCCTTTCCCACCGAAGGTGGGGACCGATCAGGGAACGCAGTGGGATGTATATATGCTTTAGCATATAAAGAAAGGCTGAACGAAGAGTCCACGAGTAAAAGGAAAACTCTCCATAGTGAGGAGAACAAAATGAAAAAGATGTGCTCCCCACAGGGATCGAACCTGTGACCGCGGCGTTATTAGCACCGTGCTCTACCGACTGAGCTAGAGGAGCCATTGCTTGTTGAAATGGTATCCTGTAAAGCTTTAATATTCGTTATAAATTTGTTTTCAGTTGCAATGCCTTAACAATGATCCAACACAACACCTGCCCTCCTTTACCCCCACACAGGGATCTCTGCCGGAAGCAAGAGGACGAGGACCATCTTTCTTGACATTGCTTTGACCTTGCTTGTTGAGATTGGAGTCTGTGTTGCTGTTTTATTCCATCCCCTCAATTCTCACCAATGCATTTATGCACTACCCATTATTTGATTTCACCAATAAATTGCAATACTCTGCAAGTCCCCCTTCAGTTCCTTCCATCTCTTCTGCCCCCACACAGGGATCTCTGAAACCTGTGACCCATGCTGTGGCGTTATTAGCTTGCTGTGCTCTACTTTCCAAATATGAGGAGGGTTTATCTGCTGAAATGGAGCATAGATCTTTGTGTCTCATGAATCATCTAAGTCCTTCAATGTTTGTAGTTTAGTCCTTTGGCCCCACTATGTGTTGCCTTAGACATGGTGCTCAGTTTCAAATATTTGCAGAGCCAACCCCAGGTAGCAAACCAGTACATAATGCACAAAACATGTTCCAAATGAGTAAACCCATCTTCATTAATATTTTGGAGTGGGCTCATGGTCAAGGTGTTCACTATGGGGTTGACTAGTAGGGATAAGGGAAAAGTTCACAGGCTTTAGGATGCTCTGGATTGTGGGTGCTGTGGAAATATTTCAGAGTGCCACTTGGCACCAGGAACAGCCAAATTTGGTCATGGATTTGACAGTGAAATGGGTGATGGCAGGATAACAAAAACCCACCCTGAGATTTTGTGGGAACAGAATCTGAGAGTGAGAACAATTTGAAGAGTTGTTGAGGTGCTATTTGTTGCCCACAGCCAAATAATGCTGGTACAGTCTTGGAAAGTGGTCAAAGAAGTGGGCTGCAGGAGCAACCCAAAGTCACTTTCACACAATGCCAGAAGAAACCTTGTTACTTTTCCTTCCAATCAGGGAGATGAGTGTTACTGTAAAAGAACCAAAATGCTACAAAAAGTTTGGAAATGGTCATATGACATGAAATTGAGAAGTTGTGGTCAGGTGCAAAATGCTAGATTTTGAGCACACCACATCACCTGAATTTGCCTTGGGGATGGTTTAAGGCAGGCCTCTGGTGCCACACCTTTTGCACTCCAGAAAAGTTGGCACCAACCAAGTTGTTTTAATTTCATCAAATCAGTTTCAAGATTATATTCTCACATGAAAATACATCATTGAATATCTTTTTCACCTACATATTGCTTGAATGTAGTTCTGCCCTTGCTGTAGAACCAACCAGTTCCACTTACATGCCACCCACCACAGTAGCGCTGGAGCTTTAAAGCAATCCCTTTCAGTACTCCAACCATTTTTAATGGATTTTACCAATAATTTAACATTTCAGGGGTGGAAAGATTGCTGGAGTGGTACTTTTTAACACTGACATTGGTCTCCTGCTATGATTGTCACATTGACATCCACTTATGTGGAATATATATAGTAGTATGAGTGTTGGGTATTAGCTGCTGTGCCACTACTGTGGCCGCGGGTTTAGATGTGCACACCTGCAAGACATGCCCTAAGTTTGGCATCACTTTCCTGCAGGTGAGTTCCATGCACATTACTATTTGTTATGTATATTTGATCACACATACACATTCCTGCAAATTAAAGGCTTGTGCAGCTCACCTAGGTTGTGGAGCATTAATGTATATATTGGGAACAATGCTAAGTCTTTTTGAACAGTGAAGTTTGATGTGCCTATGAGCACTTTTAAAAACCCATCATTGAATGTTGTAACAGTTTTTCTTAGCATGCTTTTTTTACTGTACTAAAAATTTATTGGACTCACTCATTTTCCACCAGAGGGAAGGTAAACCTGACAAAATGGCAAGTCATTCTTTTCAAGGTCAGATTTGTTCCACAGCCTTATACCTTTGCACACTACTTGAGGAAGAACCATCACAGAATATTAGTATATAGAATTGGCTGTAAGAGGCATATGACATACCAGTTGCGTGAGGTTGCTGAAACAGGCTATTGGACAAACCAAGGTGGGTCTTAGTTTCTCAAGCATAGAAGTTGGCCAATGGAAATGGCAAGTTTAGGCAATGCATGGGGAAGCCCCTGGGGCTCCTTGAAAACAAGCCAGATCATGCTGTACCTGAAACTGTGGTCCACAAGGAGGAGGCACCACCTCACCAAGATGCCAGTTGTTCAAAGTTGGTTTTTCAATCAGATGATGCCATGAAATTTTCTGTTTACTGTAATTATAACCCTTTTGGAAATAAATGAACATATTTAGTTTCATTTTATAAATGTGGTTAAACAACACAGTGGTAAGCTGAGTGATGCCCACTGGTGGGGTTTAACAAATTTAGTTAAAGTAAACAACCTCAGGAACACATTAATGAGAAAATAAGATGAGTTTTGAATTTTCAAATGAGTTAGAACTGTGACACACCACTGACAAGATCAGGCTGCAAGTTTCAGTGGGTTATCCAAAGGGCAGTGTGGAGATGCAAAATATGAAAAAAAAAAAAAAACACCAGGTAAATTGTCCCCACCCCATTCATTTCCCCAAACTCCAAAATGACAATTTTGACACAATCACATATGAAGCTATGATCAGGTAAAAATTAGTCATTATGAGGATCAAAATTCAACACATTTCCAACACCAACTTTCTGTACCACTGCTTGGGAGAGTCAATGCCCAGACTGGGATGCTGCTTGAGCACACAGGGACCCTTCTGTGGTGGCATTTGTGTTAGAATTGGTGGTTTTGCATGTGGAAGACAATTTGGTGTGCTTTTGGGTGGCCCATTGCTCAAATCTGAGACATGCAACACACTTCACAAATAGAAAATTCCATTGCAAGTTCCAAGAATGTCTACGCAAATTTTCATCAGTTGCATCTGCATCTGGATTTTGTCCCAAACTTTGCAGTTGCTGACATATCCTCTCAAGGACTGTCTTTTCTCTGTTGGTGGTGCAATATGCCTCTGCAACCAGTGGTTTTAGAGGTTCCAAGTTTCTTGCATCTGTTCTAACTTCTCTTCCTCCAAAGCAGATTTGACAATCCAATTCCACTTCTATCCAGCATTGATTTTCAATTTGATGTTGTCAACTAGGGGCAACTACTGCATGTGACTTCCAAGTGGAGTTATTGGGGATTTGGGTGTTGGAGAACTGGGACAAGTGGGTGGTAGCTATGACAGCAGAGGGGTGTGATTGTGACAGGAACAAGCAGGTTTGGTGGGAACTTGGCACATTGTCACAATGAAAAAGGGAAGGTTGGCATGGAAGCTTAGTGTGAATGTTGCCATGAACCATTGGTAGTTGGTAACATGGTTACTGGAATCATGATGTATTGAAGCCAACAGCAGATGATCCAAGATTGGTCCTGTCAGGACCAGAACAACATTTTCAGGCATCCATAACTTGCTTTGTGTGAATCAGGGTCATTGCAATGTCAAGAAAGATTGTCCTCTTCCTCTTGTTCCAGAAGAGATCCATGTGTGGGGGTAAAGAGGGCAGGTGTTGTGTTGGATCATTGGTCAAGGCAATTTCAAATGCAAACAAATGCACAACAAATGAAACAGCTCCACAGGATATCATTTCAACAAGCAGCAGTTCCTCTAGCTCAGTCAGTAGAGCACAGTAAGCTAATAGTGCCAGCAGAGTCAATAGGTGCAGTGCTTCCAGGCCCTATATTCAAATTCACAACCTCAACAAGTGGCCATGGCTCCAAGTGAGCTGCAGTTTTGAGGGTTCTCCATATTTTGGCATAGGTTATGCTCCAAAATTTAACACTTGTCATAAACACCTTGAGCCAATACTTATCATGCACCTGAATAGTTGAATACCTCCTTAACTTGATTGCAATGTAAAGCTCAAGAGTCCCAGCTAATGTTGCAGTAAGCTATTCAAGCTGTGTTTGAAAACTCTCATTACACTTCAGCACACGCTCTATCACCTGGTTGATTGCTAACTCTTTAAATATCCATAATACCAATCAGATTGATTTGTATTGTTGATGTCCAAGAATGCAACATTTCAAGATTAATTGATTGTGCTTCATTTCAAACTTTTCTTGCAAGCTTGGTCATTAAAGCATTCAAAAGCATGCAGAAGACGTACTGAAATATAGTGGGAAGAAATGCTGTGCAAGTAAATGGTTTTGATGTGCCAGCAATATGTGAGGGAAAGGATCTCATTGCACCATATTAAAAAACAACACACTTGCAATTGGCACCAATCACCCCTCACTGTCCCAACCCATCATATAGCAAACCACCAAATGGTGTATATTGGGTAGAAGAAAAACCATTTGATGCAGGCAGATATAAAGTGAGAAGTCTGTCCTGGTAAGCTATGCAGACAAGTGCCATTCTTGTTGTTTCAGAGTTCTTTTCTGCTGTCTTTGATGCTGGATTGCAGCAGCTGCTGCCTAAGCCATAAAGCTTGGGCATATTGGCAATTGCCTGCATTTTGCTGTCTCTTGAGTCATTTTAGCTTGTGAAAGTGTCCCCAAGAAGAACGTGCACTTGAAACACCTCCCAGGAATTTTTGATGTGAGTTTGAAGGAGCTTCACGCTCTGGTTGGTGGAGTCCCTTAGGACTACCCTTGAATTTTCTCTGGACACACAAGAAGACCCAGCTGGTTAAATATGGTGGACCCCTCAGTGGTTGGTTATTCAATCCAACGGTAGTTACACCTTCATGGCTCAGATAATGCGAAGGAGAATATTGTAAAGCCCATGTGAGAAGTTGCTCGAACTTCCATCAAAGTGATACACAACATTGAAAACTTTGGCTGTCGCTCCTCTATCAGGTAGAGTGACGTTGATGCAATGTACCAACCGCATAAACAAGCGTTGTAAAGACAGCGCTCCTGGCTCGCAAAGAGCGTCATCCCGACACGACACAAAAATCCAAAGGAAATTTATTTCCCCTTCAAGCCTGACCAACCTTTTACGCAAAAACACCTCCACTTTTCGGTGCTCGACATCCAATGAGATTGGCATTATAGTGTGGATCGACGGCTAACCATTGGCCAGAGAGCCATGAAGCGAACTTTAAATTGTTTTGCCAGAGGTATAATCAATGAATGTTCACTCTTCTGTTCTACCGTGATATGCCTGGCGTTTGCCTTTGGCATTGATTATCGTTGCACATTACCAATCTCACTGGCTTTCTGAAGTCCAAGATGCTCAACAACTCGACTGATTTCATCCCCGTCTTCATCACCGTCCGATCTCTCTTCGCCATCTTCAGAACCTTCAGGCTCGTCATCGCTCTCCTCCTCTTCATCTGATTCCTCAGCTTCTTGCCAAGCTTTTCGCTTTCCAATTCTCCCAACATGATTCTCATTTCTTTCCAGACCTGCATCTGGATCACTGTCCTCAACATCGGAGTCCCCATGAGGTGTATCACCCTGGTCGCCTCTTTCTTTGGCGCTTCGTCGGGCATCACGTTCGGCTTCTAACGAGGCCAAATGTTCTGATTGGACGGCGAGAAGTGCAGCAGAGGTGGGGGCGGCAGCGTAGGCTTCCAGGAGCTCCCTAACGTCAACAAAACAAAATGAGAATTAAATTGGTTTTTAAGTCATTTACTTTCGGCATCCAGCGGCGAACCTACTCGTTTATCTCCCAGAATCCATCGCCCCAAGTGAACGGTTCAAGAACTTTACGAGCCTCAACTTTGTATCCCGTGATGTACATTGCGGCTGCCAGTGCCTCTGCACAGTTGAGCTTTAGTGGCCTTCCATAGTTCACAGGGTTCGCCGCAAGAAGGTACGGTACTTTTGAAGGTTGCGAAACAGAGATTAAAATCTTACCAAGTCGCGGAAATGGAGTCGGTGCCAGTAAAGCGAAGGCCAAACGCCGTTTAGAGTGAATATTGTCATCGATGTGTGCCTCCAGTTGCCACATATCCACCACCGCTTCATTCTCTCTCAATAAATTGTTCAATTTGTACGATTATAAGCACCAATTCAGTTCCATTGCAATCCATGTCTGGTTCCTGCCCAACTCACAGAGCCTTTCATTCATCGATTTGATCCTTTCGAACGGCACCTCCTCGATCCGTTTCCAGCTCGCTTCCACCACCGCAACGCCGGCACGAGCGACTGTATCCCTGTCCTCCGGGGAGACCACCCGCTCTGCCGCGGGCGAGACAACGATGCCGTGGAACTTGGGGCCCCCGATGCGCAGGTTTTTTAAGACGCCTAGACGGGCCAGTTTGGCGCCAGAGCAGCGTCGAGGATCGCAGTGGTGGAAGTCCCACATGGCGACTTGAATGATCGGGAGAGAGAATTGGAGGTGGTCAAGTTGTTTTTGTTGCAATTGGGATCAGAGGCAAGGCCAAACACACCAGGGAAGGGAAACTTAAAAGTTTGCGATGATTGATCCCTAGTTAGATCGGGCAAGATGAAAGCATTGTGTCGGGTTTGGTCAAAGCATGTCACAGCGTGCTCACGAATCGTCCCCATCATCCACATCGTTCTCCTCCCGTGGGGCATCCCTGGCCCCGCGCTTCCAGTGCGGCTCCTTCTTTCTTCCTCCGTGCTTGTCTTTCTGCTTCCCGCGCATCGCAGATTGACGAGAGCTTTTGTTCTTCGCTTGGCTGGACTGTGGCCAAAGCTCGCCAGCCGCGACCTTCAACTAAAATGAAGCTCCGTTGTAAAGTCCGAAATAATCTAAAATTATTACACGAAATCTAGCCAGTGCAATCTCCCCCGCGGTAAACAGGCGAGCAGCCGCCCGTTGCAATTGAGGTTTTCATGTCCCACCCACCAGCCAACCTCCATCTCCCACCCTCACAAACTCGCCTCCGTCTTCTGCTGCTTATACACCGCGAACGTATCCTCAAACCTCGAGGTCAAGTAAGCTCCCGCCGTGGTCGGGGGGTACTTTGGCTTTTCCCCAGGAGCGAGGCACGCGGGAAGCACCTCGACGGGGGTGTCGTGGTGCACGTTGTAGAAGAAGGGGATTGAGTACCGCGCGACACCTGTGCGGTTGATGGCGCGGTGCATGGTGCTTTTGAACTTGTCGTTGGACCAGCGCGAGAGGAGGTCGGCGATGTTCTGTGCGGTTGGTGTCAGGGGGTCAACGGGGGCCTGGGATGGGAGAGCGGACAAAGGGTGAAGGGCAAGAGCACGCACCACGACAAATGTTCCGGGGATGGGCGGGGCGTGGATCCATTGGCCCTTGCTGTTGAGCACCTGGAGCGCTTCCTTGTCGTCCTGTTTCAGAATCTAGACGGGACAAAACTGAGCCTCACACCGCTCGTCAACACCGCCGCGGATCACATCCTACCGTAAAACAATCCTACCCCGAAAAAGCCACACAAAGCCTGCTCAGCTCAAGCCACACCACACAACCATAACACCAGACAACTCACATAATCCGTATGGGCCCCAATCCCCATCTGCTTCTCATCCACCGCGTCCTCCTGCGGGGGATAATGCAAGATCCGCATGAACCCCATGGCCTTTCCCTTATCGATGCCATCAAAGTACGTCTCGGGCATGCCTAGAGCGAGCGAGAAGGCCCGGAAGAGGTACTTGGATAGTGTTTGCATGTGGGTGTAGTAGCGCACTAGGTTGGCCCGGAAGGTGGGCATGTGGGAGGCGTCGGGCCATTGGTTGGGGCCGTAGAACTTGCCGGCTGGGAGGCGAAGGGTGCACGAGGTGCAGGTGCGAGGCGATGCCCCAGAAGGCGAAAAAGCAACGTTGGTGGTCTTTGGATGGTGGAGATGTAGATTGGGTAGACGCGCCCACTCACCCAGGTAGTCCGGATCGTCCTCTGCAATCTCCAACCCGATATCAAACGACTCGTGCAAATCGCCTCGATTGGCCGGACTGAAATCCACCGCACAAGATCACCCCACCAACCAACCAAACAATCGCAGTCAGTTCAAATTCAATCGCGATCAGTTCACGTCCTCCCCCGCACCGCATCTCGCTTAGGCCTCGGGTTCGCTCGGCGAGAAACATTCCGCTTTGCGGGGCACTCGCCTCCGGCGGACTCCTCGGTCAGCACTTCGCACTTAGGCCTCGGGTTCGCTGCGCTCGCGTCTCGCAACTCAGGCCTGCTCGCTGTGCTCGCCGGCCTCCATTGCTCGACCCCCCCCCCCACCCCCCGCGCCGCACTCACTCCACATTTTCATCCAATAACTTCCCATACCCCCTTAGCGACTTGGAGTTCTGGATGTGGTACTGCATCTTGGTGGCGTCGGGAAGCGCGAAGAAGGCGTGGGCTTCGGCGAATACGGCGTCGATGACGGCGTCGGGGACCTTCGCGGGGTGGGCGTGGGCGTGGGGGGGGTGGGGGGGGGCGGTGGCAGTGTTATGATTGAGGCAAGAGCAAGACGACACCAACCACCCCCAGCTCGCCGCGGTCCTCACCTGATGGTTCTTAACATACAAAAACCCCACATTTGTACAAATATCCTTCAGTTCCTCGCCCAACTTTTGCTTGGCCGCGTCGTCGTCGGAAAAGATCGGGGCCAGATCCACAACCTTCCCATTCCCCATTCCCCATCCCCCGTGTCCATGCCCGTGCCGTGATCGTGACCGTAACCGTGATCGGGAAGTATGTCAGTACTCTACACCAACGGTACAGCCGCCCCAAGGGGGAGGAAAAAGGGGAGGGGGAAGGGAGGAAGAAGGGGAAGGGGAAGACTCACGGGGATCGACGTAAAATCCACCCGCGCCGCGTCCAACCCGGAATCGACCGTCACGTGGCGGTCGCCGAGGCCTGTGGAAACGTTCATTGCGATCGCGGTCGTGGGGTGGGTGGGTGTGTGGGAAGTGGGAGGGAAAACGGGGGAATGAGGGGGTGAAGATTGGGTGAGGACCGGGAGAAGTGTGAATCACCGGGAATCGGCCCGCCTGAAGGGATTATCGGACTATCGGGGTGTGAGTAAAGCCAAGGCGAGACAAATCGATGAATCAATATATACATAGTGCCGTTTTCTCTCGGCTCGATATATACAAAAGTGTTTTACGAGTTCGACAACCCACCACACGGGTCACCGTCTCGCTCCCACGGCGCATGTGCCACCGCACGCCGGTCACCGCCTCACAATTCAAAAAAACTCCCACCAGCCCCAACCCCCAACCCCCAGCCCCTCCTTCACACCCCCTCGCCCGCCCCCTTCCTCTCCTTGCCCGCCCTCCCCACGACCCTCGCCACGCCCACGGCCCCCACCGCACCACACGTGAAGCTGAGAATCAAGAAAACGTACACAGCCCACGAGGGTCTGTTCGCGTAGTCGGATGCCCACCCCCACATGACGGCTGCCATGGGCCATTGGAAGAGGTGGTTGAGGTTCAGGAGGAGGATGAGGAGGGCGGCGTGGGAGAGGGGGCATGTGGCGGGTATGGTGGGGGAGGTGGTGGTGCTTGTGAGTGCAGTGGTGGTTGTCGTTGAACTTGCCGAAGCGGCGTGATTGAGTGGGGACTCGGCGCGCTTCGACTCGGCGCCGGCGCTGGCGTCGGTAGAGGCGAAGGCGGTCTGGTCGGTGTCGACGCTGGCGCCGGATTCCATTGTGGTTTTACGCGGGATGAGCGTGGGCGGGTGCGTGGCACGGCCTAATGCGACGTCGTCGGTGTCGTCACCCTTGACGGGTGCGATGGCGGCGGGAGAGGGGGCAGAGCGGTCGTCGGGTACGATGCGGACGTGAGCGTCCCCGAACAGCATTGTGGCGAGTTCTGGTGCGCGGCGGTCAAACTCGGTGTCGCGGGAGCCGGAGTCGGAGCCCGTCTTTTCCTGCTCCTCGACACTCCTTGCCGAGTCGACCCGGCGCCGCTGGATCCCCCACAGGCGCCACGCCGCGCGGGCCATGATGAGACGGGGCACGACGACGATGAGGGCTTGTAAGGTAAAGCAGGCGTTGAGGATCTGGGACGTGATTTCGATCCACTGGTCTTTTTGGGACTTGGGAAAGTCGCGGGCGAAGGGGAAGTTAGTGAGGACCATGAACTGCGTGGAGGGGGGAACGGGGGGGCGGGAGTGATGGGAGTGATGGGAGGCAGGCGGTGGAGAGAGAGTGGGTGATGGTGCGATCGCACGAGTGTCCGGCAGCGAGACGCGAGGCGAGAGAGTGAGACGGGGTCATCACTCCGCTCCGACATCCATCGCACGCACCAGAATGGCGCCCGCGGTGACGACGACGGTCAGCATCAGCACCGTGAACCAGAAGAGCGGGCTGCGCAGCTGCGGACGCAGAGCATCCCACGCGCGGCGGGCGAGGGCGGCAACGGGCGCCATCGGGGGGAGAGCGGGACAGTTGGACGGGAAGATATTTCAAGGGTGTGGGTGTGGCGCGGTGTGGCTCCCGGCGGGGTTTTGCCGGTGGCCGCAGCGGGGCGGCTGAGAGGGTTTACGCTTCGGGTTTCGCGACAAGAGCGTAAACGGTGATTATGAGCGCTGGCGTTGGGTCTGAAGGTCCGCTCCTCGCAATAGCATTACATCGAACCCTTTTCTCAGAGGGTCGAGGGACTCGTGTCGTGTCGGTGCCGACCGGGGAAGGCGAGAAGGCGAGAAGGCGATTGACCCTGCCACAAGGTTTTGATCTTTTCGGATGTCCATGGAGAAATCACCCGCGCTCTGTTCGACGCGTTTTCTAGTTCTACGAGAGTATGGAAGCCTCCAACGTGGTTCGACTCGTATCCAATAACGATCTCCTTCAACCACCACCCCACCCCAGGAACAGGACCAGGAACAGGACGTCTCCCCCTTTCCTGCCGTCTCACGCGTACCTCTACACCACCTACCAACTCACTTGTTCGTTGATGGAACACGCGATGCGCCAGTGTCGGGGTTAGGTAGTGCCCACGACCTTATTTTCAAAGTGTGGGTGTGAGTCGCGGACACTATTTCACCCCGACAACCGACAATGCCATACCTGAACGAATCACAACTCCACTCGCTTCCGACAATCAAAACTTGCAAAGTCTGAAACTCTGAACAAGTGAGAGTGCCCAGCTGTGTGCTCCTGCTCCCGCAGCCTTCCCTCCACGCACCACCTCAACCACTCCAGGCCCAAGCCACAGGGCGTCCAAGTTCCAATGCAACGCAAGTCAAGAGTTTCACGGACGGGGACGTGCTTGTGCTCGATGCAGGCAAAAACAGTAGCGGGATCGACACGGTTGCTGCAGAGGCGGCCGGCATTCCGTTGCTCGTTGGTATCTGGATGACGAACGGGGCGGGGGTTGATGTCAATGTGATTGACCAAGATGAGTCAACTCGGATGAAGTGGCGTTTGGACACGCTCTGCTCTGGCGTCAAGCGACGGTGCAATCTGATTGGCAGGTACACAGGAAGGAAGTGGACCTGTGCTGTTGTTTAGCCTTGCAAACATAACTTGGCAAGACTTGGAGTAAGAAGCTGAAGAACCCAGCCCAAATCGTCCTCGTGGAGGCGGACGGCGGTGGTGGCGCGAGTGGCAGCAATTGCTCTCACCACACGGCGGTGGGGTGGATCCACACTTCAACCCCATCAGTCTCTCCGGGGTGTAGTCTGTGCCCTACCTCTCTATCGCTTGTTTTGCCTCGACCACGACGCCGTTGCCACAGTCTTAGAGACCTTCGAGCACTGTACCGATGTGCCCGCCCAAAAAACTATAGCCTCCAAGACGTGAGTTTGACCCCTTCGCGGTTCTACATACGACCCGTTTGGGCCTGTGGCTTGGAGCGGTTTGAGGGAAGATGACGAGGATCAAGGCAGTGCGACTCATCTTGGTCCCGGTAGCATGTTCAAACAGCGTCTACCCACGGTGATTGGCGAAGGATGAATGATCACGTGGATGGACGGTGCGGAAGATTAATTAAAAAGATGTCGTGCATACAGAGAACTCGTGGGGCAGGAATTGCGGATCGATAGAAGGGTGCTAGCGTAAACGTATCTGTTCCAGCTGTCTAGTCGTTCAATTAACGAGCGGGAATGAATTGAGATGCCACAATGAATAAAATCACATGGCAGTGAGTGTACATTTGGGTCAACGTATATTCACTTTTTTGAAGGGAAAATAGACATGTTGTTTTGTCGACGGTTTACAGACACAGCGACTTCTGATGGTACTGAAAAAAAAACACGAGAGTATTGGTACCAATCCCTTGCCCTTGGGTGATGCAGATGTCGTCATAGTTTTGCAGTCTCGATGTTTCCAACCGTCTTGCGTGAGAAAGACTCTTAGAGTTCAACCACACATAGACCAATCAGACCCATGTACATACCTCCGTTAAGATCTCATCTGCCTTTGTCTGTGGTTTGTAGAAGTCATCACCCACTTTTCGACAACCAAGCTTTCCTGGTGACTCACCAGTGCAGCAATCATTTTATTGCACATTTCTCGTCTCTCTGCAGACGTCTCATTCTCTTTGAGAAGCCTTCCCATGACTTCAGTTTTGAATAGCTTTGAGTGGAGCTCTGTGTACAGGCTCTCCATTGTTGCATTTACAAGACGGAGAATGATAGCCTTGGGAATCAGGTTGGCTACAGTGTCCTTTGCAATATTGAACTGGGTTTTTACCAGGAGCTCTAGTTGGATCAATTTGTGGTTTGTGAAAGGATTAAACCCACGTAGACCTCACACATACCAATGACTTCACTGTCAAACCGGTCCTCCTCTGATAGTCCGCTAATTGGCTTAAGCATTTCTGGTGGCTGTCAACGCGAGAGAGGTCTAATGGGATTTGAGATGAACCCAAAGTACAACTTACGGGCTCTAGCACACCCCCTGCGCTCTTCACTTTGTTCAGAAGAGTCTCAAGATACCTTGTGATCGACATAAATTTTCTTGGGGTAGGTGGGGCTGGATCCCGGGTCCCTGTGCCCATCCTGTTTTTTTGAACGACTGCGATGGCATCATCAACACCGACTGATTTTGGATGCGCAAAGTTGATGAAGGTGGCCTCAGCGCTGGTTGGTGGCGTCAGTTGAAAGTACTAGCATGCCAGCCATTATCAACAACAATATGTGGCATTTTCACCCACTTGATGATATCGCGAACCAGTTTTTTGGTTGGCTTGACAGCTTTTTGGACGTGGTTTGTCACCACAACATGAAAGAACTCCTTAAGCTGGGGGAACCGGTTGAAGACTTTGTACCTGTTGAGAAGAAGCTTTATGATTGTTGAAAGCTCCTGGTGCACAATATCAACGCATTTGAGGCTTGGCTCTTCTAGTCTCATGATTTGATCTTTGATAAGTTTTAGGAAAGGCGCATTTGAAGGGAAAAGTTTTGGTTCTTTGCCCGATGAATTCAGAATCTCCACACGTGTGCGCTCCTTGTCCAGCGATACGTTCATTCCCGTGATTACTGGCGAGAAATTATTCTTGAACACAACTGATATGCGCGCGCCACCACTGACCACACTGGGATCAAGATCAGGGAAACTACCGTCGAGTACTTGGAAAAATTCATCACTACGGTTGTATAATTTTGCGTGATCATAGATTAAAATGAAGTTTTTCTGAATCTCTTCGAGCAAGTACAGTGACGTACCTGAATTTTTTAATGAGAGAGAGCATGACATATGCTTGCGAAGATTCATCCGTAACGTCATTCCCAAGGGAATCCAACTCTCTTCGGTATTCTAGCAGCTTTGATGAGAGTTTGGCCCTCATATCTGGAAGTGATTTCCGAATATGGCCTGTGAGGATCTTCACGCAGGATCATCAAATAGGTAACAATCAATGCTGGAAAGCATTGAATACTAACCATGCTAAGTTTTTTTGCCAAAAAGGGTGTCCCGCAGACCTGTGACATAGATTGGTATACAGGGTGCTGTCCAAAAAAGGCCTTTTCGTCGTCGAGGGCTTTGGTAATTTTTTTCTGACTCTCGATGTCACGTTGACCACGGTTCACCACGGGAACGTATCCAAGCTGGAGTGAGATCACTCTTCCAGCCAAAATATCCACCACATTGGTGCCCGGATCCATGAGGTCGATCTTGGTTAGCACGCC
This sequence comes from Gonapodya prolifera JEL478, assembly GCA_001574975.1. Lineage (NCBI taxonomy): Eukaryota > Fungi > Monoblepharomycota > Monoblepharidomycetes > Monoblepharidales > Gonapodyaceae > Gonapodya > Gonapodya prolifera. The sequence continues at coordinate 187,073 of KQ965782.1, forward strand.
AATGGTGCGCAAGCCATCTTTATCAACCTCTCCAGCTAGTTTCAGACTGTCTGAGTTTGCCAGGTCAGTGTTTGCGGCGGTAACGGCCAGAATGATGGCATTGGGCACTTTGATGTAGCCAAGAATCATCTCGCGAACCATATGCTCAATGTCCTTTGGCTGGTCCCCGACGGGCACTTTGGTAAGGCCAGGAAGGTCAACCAACGTCAGAGTAAGCACGTTTGGGGAGTAAATCCTCAGGTTGATGGGATCTTTCGAGATGCCGCCATTGGTTCCAGCCTTTGACGCCGTGTCCCTGACAATTTCGTCACGTATGTCATCAAAGTTTGTGAACTTCTTGTTTGGGATGTGTAGAAATTCGCCCCACTCGGTGGGCTCAGTGATAACAGGGGTTTCTCCGGAAGTCCTTGAAATGCTTGGAGCTCTCGAAGTTTGGGGATTGCGATTGATGAGCTGCAGCACGAGCGGCCGTCGCGTGACTATTCCAGCTCCCCTGAAGAGAGGCGCCATTGCCCCAAGAAAACGAGAGCAGACGAAGAAGCGCACATACCGAGGGAGGAAGTCTTTCCCTACGATGTTTTCGAGGATTGAGCTCTTACCGGAGCTCTGAGAGCCAACGACAACGATCTGTCGTTGCGGAGGGTGAGTCAGACATTGAGCGATACGATGGGGAGAGTTGTCCACTTTACTTGGGGGAGATCAATCCCGGTGTTCTGCACGCCAACCTTGGCGAACAGATCCTGGAGCTTGTTCACCTTCTCGATGAGGTTGGCGTTCATTGGGGGGAGAGTGAAGTACAGAAGTCTTCAGATTCACGAAGATTAAATTGACGGGGGAAGGAGGTGCGAGTGTCGGCCGCCTCGGGGGATCCAAAGCTGAGGAGAGCCTCCCTTCAGTTTGAATGTTTGGATGCCACGTTGTCTTTTACACCATTATAGAACCGCAAGACCATACATCGAAAATCATTTGTCAGACGTTCATCAAACAAAGAAGGGGATACATAATCATATTTTCTTGGCATGTCCCTGAGTTGCAATCAAACTACATCGCTTTCGAATGGACGCGAAATTGTTGCGCAAGAGATGTTCCCTGCTTTACATTCAAATGCCCACAACGTGGGGAGCGCGTGCATTTTCGTGACATATTGTGAAGCACACTTATATTGAAGCCCAAGCAAACTATTTCAACTTCCACGATGATGAAGCCAAAGCAACTCGGTAGGCCGAGCCTGCGTTTCCACGCCCATGCGTTCCGATCGTGCTCACCGACTCGCCCAAAGACATCAGCGAAACAAACATTGCGGGGTTGGGAACGGATGTGAGATCCCCGCCATCTCGTGCTGCTTGACCTCTTTCTGACGCTCCTTTTGGCATCATCAGCTGGAGAAGAAAGTCCGACTCTCCGCCGCGGAGACGGAAGCCCAATGGAGGGGCGTTGGCAAGGATGTCGGCTTGCGGATCTGGAGGATCATAAACTTTCGCGTGGTACCGCTCCAACCACAGGATTATGGGCATTTCTACACGGGAGATTCTTACATTGTCTTGAATGTGAGGGCATTTTTCAATGAAGCTCGCCTTTCTTGAGAGCTAACTGTGGTTCGAGCTAGACCTGGAAAGAGCCCTCAGCGCCAAAGCTCTACCACGACATCCACTTTTGGCTGGGGCTTGAAACGACCCAAGATGAAGCTGGGACTGCCGCATACAAAACAGTCGAGCTCGACGATTGTAAGTGTTGTAATCCAACATGAACGGAACCTTTCGTGTTGACATTCTTTTCACGGCAAGTCCTGGGCACGCTCCCTGTCCAACATCGTGAAATCCAAGGCAGCGAATCCCCCCTCTTTCTGTCCTACTTCAAGAACTTTGTCGTGTCGAAAGGCGGAGCGGATTCCGGATTCAAACACGTCACACCCACGACTTACCGTTCCCGGCTCTACCAAATCCAACGCAGCCAGCACAAGAACTCGGCGCAGCTGTACGAGGTTCCCATGAGCGTCGACAGCCTCAACGACGGGGACGTGTTTGTGCTCGATGCGGGCAAAAAGGTGTACCAGTGGAACGGCAAGGAAAGCAGCGGGATCGAGAAGGTCACTGCGGCGTCCTTCTGCCGCTACTTGGACGACGAACGAGCGGGAGTTGAGGTCAAGGTTATCGAACAGGGGGACTCGGATGGAGCAGAGTTTTGGGGGCTGCTCTCCATGCCAGCTTCGAGCGCGAGGGATTTGAAGATCAAATCGACGAGTGGAACACGGGGGCTGAGCTCGACCTCGTCTGAAAAGGTGCTTCTGCGAACCGTTCGGCAGTCTGGGAAGTACACCTTTACCGAAGTCCGTCGCGGCAACATTACCTTGGCCGACTTTGTGAGTGCATCTCAGAGCGCTTTCTAATCGGAGTACGCTAACGTATACGGGTGGTACTTCCCAAACAGAAATCGGATGACGTGTTCCTCCTTGACATCGGATCCGAAGTGTTTGTGTGGATCGGCAGAGAATCGACCTCCAATGAGCGCCGTAGTGGATTGGCACTTGCTCTTGAATACCTGGTGCGGCGTCCCCGCTCTCTCTGGCGCATTGAATCGCGATGGCTGACATTTTGCTTTCCGCCAGGTCCAACAACGCAGACCGGCGTCGCTCCCACTTTCGCGTGTTCTGGAGGGTGGAGAAAACACCGCGTTCAGAAATGCTCTAAGCCGGTAGATGTGATGAGAGGGGAAGAGGAAATTGAAAAATGTTTGTATTGTTTATGTATTTGTCGGAATGGACTGAGCCGCCGAAGTTAGTTCATTTCTTTCCACGCGTCCCGTCCTCTTTATCGCTCCAATCACATGATTCCGTAAGCCTTCTTACAGCGTTTGGATCCGTCGACAGGGTTGATACAAATTAGTCAGTCCACAGCCAATGCTCAGTCCTTCTTCAATTCATTCACGACCAACCCGACGACATTTCCTCCCCAAAACCTGCACGCATTGTCTCTCACGCCGATGAAAAAATGGTTCCACCGGCGAGATACTGCTCCCGTTATTCCACCCGCACACAAACCTACAACATCGCGAGAGAGCCTTCCCGCGGAAAACAACCCCGTACCATTAAGCTTTCGACTTATGCATTGGATGAGATATAATTTGGACATGCCCGCGACGGGGATGTGTGCAGCGCTGAGTCGTGCAAAGTCGCAAGGTGGCAAGGCGAGGTATCGCAAGTGAAAGAGAAAAGTGCACGTCTATCACTCTCCCGTGTGTTTACAAGTTTTTCGGTTTTCGTGAATTTTTTCACCCAACCGACCGACGGACCAACCCACCACCGTGTGTAACCCCGTGCAAATTGCAACCCCTGCACACGCTTGCCCGTCCGCTCCCCAACCACTCCTTCCTTCCCCACATCTTCATCCAAACCCCCCCCCC
>KQ965782.1:190686-226035 GCA_001574975.1 Gonapodya prolifera JEL478
GAAGGGGGGGAGGTGGGGATGGGAAATGGGAGGGAAGAGGAGAAGGGAGGGAAGAGGAAGGGTGAAGGGAAGGGGAAGGGAACGGTAAATGGTGAGTAAGGAGGAAACACAAGCGCACGTTCACGTCGAGTCCAGCGTTATTGCTACCAATGGGTTTGCCCAACTGAGGCACGGCACGGCAAGGCTTGAGGTGCCTGGATTCCTGTCCTGTCACGTCGCGCTCTGTCATGTCCCGCTCCCGTTCCCGTTTGGTCACGGTTCTGTCCTGTTTCTGTTTCCGTCGACTCTACCCCACTCCGCTACACTCCAGAGCACTTTGACGCGTTCTCTCACAGACACGCGTGTGCGGCACGTGTCCATCTCCCCCCGACATCTTGTCCCAAGTGGTCCGACCCATGGAGGGCTTGAAGGATGAGTCACTCCGAGTCCGGGTGTGCTACGCGTCTCAGACCCCCGTTCATTACAGAGCCTTGATGGATGAGTCACTCCAAGTCCAAGTGTCCGGGTATGCTACGCGTCTCTGACCAATGTGCGCAATCTTGGCACGCTCTTCACGGCGAAAATCACGAACTTTCCACCCGTCCCCATCGTGAACCGAGTCACACGTCACTCTGACCGTGCCTCCCACACACATTACCTCTTGCAGGGTCGTCGGCACGACCGGGGCATGAGGAAGCATACCTTGATAGCGTCAAGAATGACCGACGAGACCATCTTGACCGTGTAGTTGCGCGGGTCTGGCGGAGTCGTGAGGTACTTTGGGTCGTTCTTGTCCTGGGGTGATGCGCGGGTGCGGGTGCGGGTGCGGGTGCGGGTGAGGGTGTGAGCCGGGTGCAGTGAGATTGGGTGATGCAGGTAGCAGATGAGATGACGGGGGTATAGAAGTGTGTCGGGAGTGCCCGGAAGAAACGCATCGTGAGCCGAGTGCGGTGAAACCCCCGGGATAACGTAACGGTGAAGTCACCTTCCGCATTGCGTGCAGCCATCGCCTGGCGAACAGCGGGCCGTAGAAGACAAACCCGGCAAGCGTCTGCGCGACCGTTGCGGCGGCTGGAGGGGTGTGAGTGTGGGAGTGAGTGGGAGAGGTGGAGTGCAAGAGGGTGACACGTCATGGTGAAGAGAGCGTGAGCGTGAGCGTGAGAGGGGGAGCGAGAGGGAGAGCGAGGCAGGGAGTGCGCACCGACTGCAGCGGGAGACACGACTGCGAGAGAAGACATCGGGGGGGTGAGTGTTGCTGGGAAAGGTGCAGTGGCCGGTGACCGCAGCGTCCGACTTCCCGACCGCCCGACCCACCAAATGTCCGCGTCTTCTGCTCCCGCCCCCGCTCCCTCAGCAGCCGCGCCGCACCCCCCGCACCCGCAGACGGGATTCTCGTCGGACCCCAATCTCAGACTGCTCTACCCGCCAATCGAGCCGTACAAGACGCACTCCCTCAAGGTCGACGGCGTCCACACGCTCTACGTCGAGGAGTGCGGGAATCAGCATGGTGCGTGGGATGCGAATGCCGTTTATGTGGTCGTGTTGCGCGGACTGCGTGGTGTTGGGGTTGTGTTGGTTGACCACCATTCACTCGTGTTTTTTGCCTTTGTTTTCGTGTCTACTCCGCCCGCGCCGACGCCTCTAGGCGTACCCGTCGTGTTTCTCCACGTGAGTCCCTCCATTGCCCCTCCTGTCTCCCTCCAACCCAACCCACCCAATCACACCAAACCACCCACCCATCCACCCATCCACCCATCAGGGCGGACCAGGCGGCGGATGCGGCGTCGACGACCGCCGTTTCTTCAACCCCTCAGCTTACCGCGTGATCTTGTTTGATCAGAGAGGCGCAGGAAGGTCCACCCCGCCCGCCGAGTTGAAGGATAACGATACCTGGAAGTTGGTCGAGGATGTCGAGAGGGTTCGGGCGTTGGTGGGAGTCGAAAGGTGGGTTCGAGCATGATACACTCGGAGCGAGGAGTCCGCCGGAGGCGATCAATTATTGGCACTGTGTGTGTGGATTGGGTTGGCGGCGGTGGCACTGGACTTGAATAGTCGGCGAAAGAGACAAAGTCTGCCCAGCCGCGTGGACGGAACCAGAATCTGAACGGCCCTGCTCACTCTTACACCCCTCCTCCCTCACCCATCCCCATTGCACCCGCACCCACACGCCCACGCCCACGCCCAACCCAGGTGGCACGTCTTCGGCGGCTCCTGGGGCTCCACACTCGCGCTCTCCTACGCGATCACGTACCCCACCCGCGTGGTCTCCTTAACCCTGCGCGGGATCTTCCTCCTTCGCCCCGCCGAACTCGCCTGGTTCTACCAGAACCCCTCACACGGCGGGGGTGCCGCGTGGATCTACCCGGACGCGTTCGAGCCGTACGAGTACTTTATCCCGGAGGCTGAGCGGGGGGATTTGGTCAAGGCGTATTATGACCGGTTGGTCGGGGACCGGGAGGAGGTCAAGAAGGAGGCGGCGAGGCGGTGGGCGGCGTGGGAGTGTGGGACGAGCAGGTTGGCGGTGGATGAGGGGTTGGTCGCGAAGGCGGAGAATCCGGCGTGGGCGATGGCGTTTGCGCGTGGGTGTTTCTTTGGGGGTGGTGGTGTGGGGGAGAGAGGGAGGCTGGGTGGGAGCGCCGAGAAGCATTCCAACACTCACCGTCAACCGTACGACAGGCATCGAAGCGCACTACTTCCGGCACGCAGGCTTTTTCCCGACCGATTCGTGGATCTTGGACAATGTGGACAAGATTAGGCATATTCCGGCGGTGATTGTGCAGGTGCGTTGTGTAGTGGGAGGAGTTGGGGGAGAGCGCGGGGCCGGGGATCCGTCAGAGTGGGACGGAGTAGGACGGAGAGGGTTGCACGATGGTGCAAAAGTTGGGAGGTGTGGCACCACAAAACATAACTGGACACAGGACGGCATCCATACGACAATTGACCACTCACGTACCCCCGACGATTTCTCACTCACGCCTCACACTGCCATTTCCATCCCGCTTCGCACACCCCTCAGGGCCGCTACGACGTCGTGTGCCCCGCCAAGTCAGCGTGGGACTTGCACCGCGCGTGGCCCGAGGCAGAGTTTTGTTGGGTGCGTGTTCTGGTGGATTGTGGTTTGAAGATGTCGGGCGTTGGTAACATTGTGCCGTGCTCTGCTTTGTGGTGGTCACCCGCGCCCTTCGGTACCCCTCCCACGCATTCCCACCCGCACCGCGCATCGCGCCAAACTCGCTTTTACCTCGCACCAGCTCCAGGACTGTGGGCACTCGGCAAAGGAACCCGGAATTCGCGATCGCCTCGTCAGGGCCACGGACAGGTTCGGCGGTGTTGGGACCGCCTAGGCAGCCGCGCCGCTCTGGAGTGGAGAGGAGGATTGAATAAACGTGGTTTGGTCCATGTTAACAGATGTTTTGGAACGACCGTGGCTCCAGCGAGGCAGAGTGGGAACATGTTGTTCGTAGGGTGTTTGTAATTACATGAAACGGTAGAGTACGCCGATACTCGACTAAATAACGAAATAAAAATGTCTGGTATCCTTACCCGGCCGTCACTCCATTGACCATTCGCCAAGACTGAGCACCAACCCAACCCAATCGAGTCACTCCTATAACGCGAACTTCCCTCGCGCCCTCACGTCCGCGGAACTCGCCCCAACAAATACCTCGTACACTCCCTGCGCCACGACCCAACGGCCCCTGCCCACATCCCACATTGCCAAATCGTCCTTGTACAGATGCATCGTCACCGTGACCGTCTGGTTCGGCCGCACGTGCACCCTATTAAAATCCCGCAGCTCTTTCGCGCACCCTTCAGCCTGACACGTCCACATGGGAAGCGCAAGGTACAGCTGCACGACCTCGTGCCCCGCGCGAGTTCCCGTGTTGGTCACGTTGACGGACACGCGGTACGACTTGCGTTCGGCGCTGGGGGGTTTCACGGTGAGGTTTGAGTAGGCGAACGTTGTGTACGAAAGCCCGTGCCCGTACGGAAACACAGGCGTGATATTGCGCGCCTCGAACCACCGATAGTCGACGAGGATGCCCTCGGTGTAGTGCGCCTCCGAAGCGTCCCGCTCCACGTGGGCGGGGTAGTCGTTGGGTGACGCGGCGACAGTGTAGGGAAGGCGGCCCGACGGGTTCACATCCCCAAACATGACGTCGGCGATGGCGTTGCCGGTTTCTTGCCCGGGCATCCCCGCAAACACGACGGCCGTGATGTTGGGGTGGTGGATCCAAGGAACCAGGACAGGACCGGGTGAATGGATCACCACGATTGTCTTTTGCACGTCCGCGACGGATTTCACCAGGGCGTCGCCGTCGTGCCAGAGGTGGAGATCGTTACGGTCGCTGCGGGGAAAAGAAAGGTAAGAAAAGAGAGTTGAGGTGTTGTATTGGGCAGGTTGTCTAACCCTTGGTTTCCTTCACTGGGGGCACAATAACTTAGTTAAAAGGCTGGCCACGACCGAGAAAGCCAGACACAGAGACTCACACAGTAATATACTCTTCGCCAGAGTTTGCAAAGACAAAGACGATTGCAATGTCCGCCATTGTAGCAATCGACGGTGCCAAAGAGGCACTGCTTGTCGAGACCACTGATAAATTGTGTGGGTCCGCTTTCGCCTTAATGCCGTCAACGGGAGCGACAATGTATGGGAAGTAGGTCGTTCCGGAGCCCCATCCTTGGGCGACGGTGCCTACCGACAGAAAATGAGCGTCGCGTCATACTATGACAGGAGACTGTTGCGATTTGTATACTCACCGTCCACGCAACCGTGGTCGGCACACGAGTTGAGTCCGTTCGAGGGACCAAACGCGTCTTCTCCAATCACCGCGATGGTTTTGTAGGTTGCATTTGAGAGGGAGAGGGGAAGCGTCCGATTGTTCTTGACCAAAACCGCAGACGCAGCCCCGACTTCTCGGATGTAGACCTTGTGGTGTGCCTGCACGTCGACGTGCTTACCGAGACTCGGTGAAAACGAGTGGAAGTTGACTTCCGGGAACCCGTCGTCCTGGCTGAACTTTATCCACGTCGCCAGAATACGTGTAACCATATCGTCCAGGCGCGTTTCGGGGACGGCTCCGTTCTTAACGTCGGAAACCAGATTGGGACCCCAAAACGACTCGGTGGTGGCGATGGTGGCACTCCCGGGCATCATCATGTCCACGCCCGCATTGGCTGTGGGTGCGCCCGAATGCGCTGCCCACCAGTCCGTCATAACAAAGCCTCGGAAGCCGAGCTCGTCCTTCAGGATCTTGTAGAGCGCGGGGTTCTCGCAGGCGTAGGTGCCGTTGACCTGGTGGTGGCAGAAGGGAAAATGGTTTGTGCGACGAAAGGTGAACTCGAGAATAGATTGCTTTGACGCACTAGATTGTAACTGCACATTACGGCGCCGACACCAGCGTCAACGCTCGCCTGGATGATCACAGAATGTGGGAAAACGTGGTAAGAATATTATCAAATGGTGGGGGGGAGGGCAGAAAGGAAGCCCACCTTGAATGGTCTAAGATAGACTTCATAGAGCGCTCTTTGTCCTACTTGAGAGCTTTGCGCTGTGCGCTTGTGTTCTTGCTCATTCAGAACAAACTGACGTCCATATAACAAGTCAGAGATCGTTCAAGTTGGTCCAGCAATAGAGGCGCAGGCGCGCTTACATGTTTGACTGTAGCGATAACGCCCTGTGATTGAATCCCCTGGATGGTCAACTGTGCAGCGAAGCTTGCCAGAACAGGGTCCGGTCCATACGCTTCCCAAGCGCGACCGCCTTCCGGAGCACGCATGATGTTGACGCAGGGTCCTTGAAGGGACGACAGTCAGTTGGGATGTGCCGTGGAAAAGAGCGAAAATGGGACGAGACCGAAACCGTACCTAATGTGACTTGAACGCCCTTGCCACGTTCCTCACGTCCCATCAGGAGGCCTTGTCGAAACATTAAGAGCTTATCAAAAGTGGCGCCTACGTTTCTGCGACGGAAAATATGGGGGAGGGGAGGATATGGAGGTGCGTTCGAGCAATGAATCATTGGGTTGGGCACGCGAGAGTCCGTTTCGCGGACAATTCGTCTCCGGCGAACAGCCACGGTACTTTCCCCTTGTGGACTCTTCGGTATCGCTCCGCGATGAATGTATTCCGCTTCGCGGTGTATTCGCCTTCGGCGGAGGAATAAGCTCCGCGTGGGACGGTCGCCTCGGACGGCGCTATCACGCCTAGGTCTCGGGCTCGCTCCGCGAAACAGCTCTCGGTCAGCATTTAGAGGCGCTTTGGCCTCGCTTCGAGACATACATTGCAGCTGGAAACGCCGAGACCAAGTCGGCGAAGCGTACACCGGTGGGCGAGTCCTGGAGGCAGAGACCCTGGAATCCGATGTCTGGCTTTGCCTTTATGTTTCCAATGCAAGGTCCGACGGCCCACCCGATGCCGGTGACTACGTCGACTTTATCTTCAAGCGTCAAGTTGGAGAGAAGCGATTGGGCCTTTGTCCATGCACTGTCCCAGTCGATGAAGGGGTCGACAAGCTGAATGGGCCTTTTGTCCAGGACGCCGAGGTCGATGATTACTGTTGAGTGCAATGCAGTCAGCCCGCTATTCTCATCCCCTGCATGATGTTTTCAAGCGCAGTTGCACACCATTCTTCCTCTCGTACAGCGTCTGTGTAGAGGCATCAGTGCAGATGCCGGCGGCAATGAGGAAAACGAGGATGACATGGCTAATGCTATTCCTGAACATGGGTCGAGGATTGCACTGAAAGAGTAGTGATAGAGCTCCGTCGGTGGCAGTCAATAGACGCTTCAGCTGTGTGGCATCCAGATTCTGAGGTTTCCGTGGATATTCTGAGGCTTGAGTCCGTTTGTCCAATGAGTCCACCGTTAGGCAGCTTGAACCCTAAAAATTCTCTGTGCTTTTGAATTTGATTTGACAAATAGATTTGCCTTTTTCTCTATATGTTTGTATCGACAACTTTGATTGCTTTTTGGGGATGCATCCAATCAAAATGACCCCCCAGGTCAATTCATGTGAATTAGGGTTACTCCAGGTTCCATGACACGCGGAAAAGAGCAGGTGAAATCAGGAAACTTCAAGGTTGGTCATGTTGATCTTCATGTGAGTTGAAGCTTGAGTATATCAAAATATTATGTTTAGGACCACAGAGTAAAAAATCAATGGGAATTGGTTCGCTAATCGCGTAACTCCTGACTTTTGGCAAGAATTGTGGATCGGAAAAATCACGGGGCAAATGTATTTACCGAGATCGTCGGACAGGCAAGAACGGGGTATACGTAAGATGATTGTTAAGCACAGAGATAAAAAGATAGTGCTAGCCGGTGTGTTGTGTTGGAAACAGTACAACATCTAGCTCCTTGGATACTGCTAAAAGCAAACGGTTTGTACTTTGTATCTTACCATAGTGTCGTTGCTTCTACCCATGGTGCAAAGCAGGCGAGTGCATATGTGGATGCGAAAACAAATGGTCCATCGAAAGCAAAAAAAGTTCAAGTTGATCGCTTGGCATATCAAGGCAAACTGAATCGGAACTTGAATATAATTTGGTACAAAGGTAAAATATGACGCTTTGAATCATATTCACCAAGTAGATAACGGAGTATTTGATACTAGTTTTTTTCACTGAAGATATCACCTACTAGGCGTTAATAATACGGATTTCCAAGAGAACAACCCAATGGGCAGTGTGAAGCGTAATAAGTCACGTGGTTGAACACGGCCGCAGGCGGTTATCCGTCGAGTTTCAGGCCCGGGAGCAGTTTGTGGCCTATTTGGGTGACAAAGAGCGGAGTCGACACAGGCATCGAAGGAACATCCCGGAAACATCAGGCAGGTCCAAAAAACATCCTTCCGAAGCGATGTCAGCGAGTCCGAGCGTCGCTTCGGTGTTGTCCAATTCTACCGAGAGTCGGTTGCGTGACCGCCGACACGAAGACTTGCTCTCCGTCCAGACATGGGAGCGAACGACGCTGTATTCACCTTCGCGATACCTTCCGGATGGATTGCCGATTAGATGTGGAGGTGCTTTTTTGTGCCAGCATGTCAATCTGTGGCGGAGCACTTGCATTATCAAGTCTTTTCACACTACCAAACAAGCCAAGATGCCCAAACACCCGAAAAAGCATGTACGTTGGCTCCCACTGGAGTTCAGGAATTTTCACTGGAACGGATGGCGCGGACTTTTGAGCACCTCACTCTTTTCACGTTTTCGAAAATGTTTTTATTTCGTACATTTGCTTTATAGAAATATTTTCGAAAACGTGACAAGTTTCCTTATCCTGATCCATCATCCGAGAGCGAGGCTGAGGTCCCCCAAGAGAGTAACGGAGGCCCCATACTACCCGCAAAAGGTGAGCAAGGGAGGTGGAAACGGATTCCAGCATATTGGATATGGTAGCACAGTTGTGTAGCTTTGCATGGGGGACCTACAACGCCACCTGTAGATTTCGGTTTTTTCATCATCGAATCAGCAGAGTTCACGACCTTATATACTCATCGTCCGTTTCGTTCTACAGTAAAGCCGGGAAAGAACGAGCGTCGTTCCAAGGAAGCGTCTTTACCGAATGAACAAAAAGGTGAGCAAGGAAGGTGGAAACGGAGTCCAGCGTTTGGATATTTCAGCACTGTGACTGAGCAGATGTGCGCGTGCTAAGCTTTGCGTGGGAGAACCTATGGGCGCATGTCGCACGTCATTGTGCAGCGATGACACACACACGTGGTGTTGCCCGGCTCGTAAATCGTTGTGACTATGTGAATTGCTCATCTCTCGATCATGGAGCCCTGGGCAGTCACATCGTGACGCGTGGATTGTAAAACGTGGACCGTATCGATCTGTGCGAATATTCCTGTCTCATAGTGAGAAGCGTGGTTTTTGTGGCGTCAATCATAGCCTGTGTGTGCGCTTTTTCTGTCCGTGTTCTTACGAACATTGGGGACAAAAGGCGTTGAAATCTCGTTTACGGGGTTTCATCATCGCTCTATGTTCAGTATTCATACTTTATGCTCACCACCCCATTTTAATTTTCAGGCCGTCCCGACCACAATGCGCGTAACGAGACACAGTCGCTTTTGTCTCCAGCCTTATCTGACCGAGACCGGATCCGCCCTGGAACGCATATCCGAAAGCAAGTATCGACCTTGACAACGGCGGTTCAATCTGAAGACCAACTGGAAGCGGAACCTGAAGACCAACGGGAAGCGGAACCTGAAGTCGTAAAAGCTGCACCCATTGTTGACGAAGTTATGCGTCTTCTCCAACAACGAATGGATATGCAGATGGAAAGTTACATTGATCAGGGGTTCGGAATTTTCCAGAGACGTCTGGATGTCCAGGAAGAGTTGCTATACAAAGATAGAGAACTCGCATGTTTACGGGAACTGTCAAAATCCCAAGCGGAACTCTTAGACGAAAAGACTCGAGAGAACGCAGAAATATCGAAGGAACTTCGTACCACAAAGATAGTCCTTCATACAGCACAATGTACAAACTGGTCATTGCTTCGACAAGGGTACAGGGAAGCTTTAGTACAGGTTTTCAATGCGAAAAAGCAACTTCTTGATGAGTCAGCGTCTCATGGAGCGTCCCCAGACATCAACGTTCTTCGTAAAAGGCTCAAAGAGTGGAGATCTCGCTACTTCAAGGGACAACGGAAGTAAATAGAAGCATTAATTTAGTAAGCGCATTTTTCTCTGATATCGTTTGCGTTCAATGACTGTTCGATTTGAAGTAATAAACACAACAAGGTCCAACTTGATGCTGCTAACAGAAAGTTGACCAGCATGGGGCAAGCACCTTTCTGTGCAGCCGGACCACGGGAAATTGAATTCTTTGAGACTTGGAGGGGAACGCCTCCGTCTTCGGATGCGTCGGATGAAGCCAGCGATGACGGTCGCGATATTGATGTTTGAGTCGAGGTAGTTTTGGGTTGTTGGAGTTTTCAGACGATATGATTTTTGAAGGCGACGACAAAAGGAAGAGATGGCTGTGCGTGAGGGACGAAGAAAATGGGAGAGAAATAGTTACTTCAGTGCTCTTTTGGATTGATTTGAGAAATAAATGTTCTGTGTAAATTTTGGTCGAGTGAGACAAATGATCCAACTGCACACACATTTTTTTACCAAAGAAGTTATGCGTCAAATGTCTATTCTATTATGGACCTTTCAAATCACCATCATAATCACACAATTTTGTCTTCTCTGTTTCTTCCTAACAGCAATTGTCTTGTTTGTAATACATGATAACACTACAAGCAACAACAATCTACCACAACAAGAAGGCAACATCCTGTTCAATTGAATTGATCTATGCAATTGATACTCCCAAAAACACCGATTCTACCCAGCATTTTGTTCACTGCATGAGATGGCCCTTTGGTCTGTTTTGAGATATGCAGACGTTTGGAACAACATGGAAGTCTTTTACATCAATTTGAAGTGCTCAGAATCTCAAAGACAATTCATTAAAGCTGAAGCAGAAAGACTCGGGATGGCCTCTCTCACAAGAGTGAACATCCACTAACGTGGAATATATAGAGTAGTATCAGTGTTGGGTATTAGCTGCTGTGCCACTACAGTGGCCGCGGGGTTTAGATGTGCACACTTGCAGGACGTCCCCTAAGTTTGGCATCATGTTCCTGCAGGTGAGTTCCATGCACATTACGACTTGTTATGTATATTTGATCACACATACACGTTCCTGCAGATTACAGGCTTGTGCAGCTCACCTAGGTTGTGTAGCAATAGTGGGCATAATGACTGAATCCAGATCAAGCAGTGATTACTCTACAAGTGACCAAGGGTCACCAATTATACCATCAGCTCTGAGAACCAGTATGTGGAATCCAAGAATCATACTGCAAAAACCAGGTTCAATTCTAAGTATAGATATGTCACCAGTGGCGTCAAGTCCTATGATGCCAGTTGCCCTTGTTCATCCAAATATTGGATCAGATTCAGTTGTGAGAAACATTGGTAGAACAGTAGATGATGGTCATGTGATTGGATTCAAAGCACCAAGTATAGTGTCAGCAATTTCAAGCCTCAGTAGTCTTGACAAGAGTATTGGAAGCAAAAATTCTTTAAACATTCAAGAGAATATATTTCAAATTACATATTCACAATTACATGTGTTGGATTGATTGCAAGTGTTGTAAGTGCTGTAGAGGAACGTGTACAATGGGATATGTCCAAGGGCAGGATCAGATGTATTGGTGTCCGGACCACAAGCGACTTCCCTGATCCCCGTCCTCGAAACATTTCGCCGCGTCCCTGAAGCGAACAGCTGCAAGTTGATACATAGTTCAGTTTGATTTATCGAGACTTAGCGAGATTCTCCAGCGTTCGTGCCGTTGTCAGCATTTCAAATTGGAATGTTTATCAGTCAAACCATTTTTCGCAACTTCACAAAAATTTTCTTCACTCTTATCTTACAGATCTTCAAAAAGCTCAGTTCTCCTCTCAGTCGTCTAAAGGGAAAGAAAAAAATCTATACAACATGACGGAATAGAATAATCACAGCGTGATCGTCTCCGTCTGTCTAATATCGGCCGAGCTCGCTCCCACGGACACCACGAAGTCGCCTTTGGGCACCACCCAACCGCTCGTAACGACGTCGTAGAAGGCGAGGTCTTCTTTGTACAGGTGAAGCGACACCGTGGCCGTCTCGCCAGCCTTGATGTGGACGCGCTCAAAGTCGCGAAGCTCCTTGGCGCATCCCTGCGACTGGCACGTCCAGGTCGGAAGAGCAAGGTAAAGCTGAACGACCTCGTGGCCATCGACTTTGCCGGAGTTGGTGACGTTCACGGAGACCTTGTACGCCTTCCTGTCAGCGTTTGGTGCTTCCACGTTGAGCTTGGAGTAGTCGAACTTGGTGTACGAGAGACCGTGTCCGAACGCGAATGCGGGAGTCTTGTTCTGGGCCTCGAACCAACGGTAGTCGATGAGAATGCCCTCGTCGTACGTGAGGTTGAGCTCCGTGTACTTAACGTTGACTGCGTAGTCGGATCGCTGAACTCCAACGGTGTAAGGCAAGCGACCGGACGGGTTGACATCACCGAAGAGAACGTCGGCGATGGCGTTGCCGGTCTCCTGACCCGGCATGCCGGCGTAGATGATAGCGGTGATGTTGGGATGGTCGACCCACGGAGCGAGGACGGGACCGGGCGAGTGGATGACGACGATGGTCTTCTGGACATCCGCTACGGATTTGACGAGAGCGTCGCCGTTGTGCCAGAGGCTGAGATCGTTTCGGTCGCTGCAATGAGGGCCATGTCAGGTTCCTTATTGTATGACGCAAGGGAGTGTTTCCCAAACTTACCCTTCGTTCCCGTCAATGGTGATGTAACCCTCTCCAGAATTGGCAAACCCGAAGACGATGGCAATGTCCGCCTTGGCAGCAACGGAGGGTGCGACGGCGTTGTCCTTGGTTGAGAGGATGGTGATGTTCTGAGGTTTCGCCTTGTCGCTGATTCCGTCAACAGGGGCGACAATGTAGGGGAAGACAGTCGTTCCTGAACCCCACCCTTGAGCGACGGTGCCTGTCGAATGAAAGACTGTAAGCGGGACCGCAAGGAGAGGAAGTTCAACGAGAGCTCACCATCAACGCAGCCTTTGTCGGGACACTTGTTAAGTCCGTTTGCGGGGCCGAAAGCGTCCTCTCCAATCACCGCAATGGTTTTGTAAGTCGCGTTAGAAAGTGGAAGCGAGCCGGTGTTCTTGACGAGGACGGATGACGCGGCACCGACTGCGCGAACGTGGTCCTTGTGGCGGCCCTGAACGTTAACGCTGGACTGGAAGGAGGTGTTCCACGAGTTGAAGTTGACTTTGGGGTAGGTGCCGTCGTCCTGGCCCATGCGGATCCAGGTCGCCAAAACACGGGTAACCATGTCGTCCACGCGCTCCACGGGCACACTGCCGTTCTTGACCAGCGCGGTCAGGTTCTGGCCCCACAGCGAAAACCCGGATCCGAGGTCGGAGTCGCCGGCCATCATCATGTCCACACCAGCGAGCGCCGTCTTGATGCCGTCGCGACCGCCCCACCAGTCGGTCATGACGAAGCCTTTGAACCCGAGTTCGCCCTTGAGGATTTCGTACAAGGCAGGGTTGTGGCAGGCGAGGGTGCCGTTTACCTTTTTGGTAGAGTGTGCGTGTGAGCCAAATTAATATGCAACAGGTAAGCATCTCGGTTATTCCGACTCACCTTGTTGTAACTGCACATAACTGCACCAACACCAGCATCAACGCTGGCAATAAACGGCCTCAAGTAAACCTCGTAGAGCGCGCGGCGGCCGACCTGCGAGTCGGACCCTGTCTGCCTGTTGTGCTCCTGGTCGTTCAAGATGAAGTGCTTTGCCGTTGCGATGACGCCGTTGGATTGGATGCCAAGAATTTCGAGCCTGGCGGCCCAGGATTGAAGGAATGGGTCCGCACCGTAGGATTCCCAGGAGCGGCCGCCCTCGGGGGCCCGGAGGAAGTTCATGCCGGGGCTGATAATGGGGGAGAACAATAGATGAGTGCGGTGTAGCAGAAACAAAAGGCCGGACAGCAGTACTCACCCCAGAGTTACTTGCACGCCTTTTCCACGTTGCTCTTTGCCCTTGAAGAGTCCTTGTTTGAACATCAAGGCTTTGTCAAAGGTAGCCGCAAGGTTGCTGCCGGGCGAAATTTCAGAAACAAAAACTAGACTTTTCTCTCTCCGAGCATAAAGCAAGGGTATCTTACATGGGTGTTGAGAACGTGGTGGCGAGATCGGCAAAGCGCATGCCGACTGAGACGGGGGTGGAGGGGGTGTGCGGAGAAGGGGTTGTCAATGTTTGTTGATTAGCACCAAAGTCGCGTACCACCCAACGACATCATAAAACGCACCTGGACCGTCTTGCAGACAAAGGCCCTGGAAGCCAATTTGGGGCATCTCGCGAATGTTTCCAACGCAGAAACCATTGGTCCAGCCGACACCCGTGACGATGTCGGATTTGTTCTCCTGAGAGAGCAGCGGCAGGAGCTTCTTGGCCTCGCTGTATGCATAATCCCAGGAAACGTGGTTGTCGAACCCAGGAAGGGGGCGCTTGTCCAAGTTCACAAGATCGACGACAACTGTGCAAAGATTGGATGAATTAGAAATCGCGGGTAAGATGTTAAATCGCTCGACGGCGCGAATGGAAAGTAGGATGTCAACTCACCATTGTTGCGGCGAACATGCTGGATTGGCGCGGCGATCACGGGGGCTGCCGCGGCGGCAATTGCGATCAGAGCGAATGCGTGTCGCATGTTTGTTCACGATGTTCGCGGTGTTCGCTTTTGTCGTGAAAAGTTAAAGTTTTCTTCGGGTGAAAGAAGGGTAAGGGGCGGTCGAGGGGGAGGTTTTGAGGACCTTCAGGGAGAGCGCCACGGTGGGGGGTGGGAAAGGGGGTGGGAATCCACGTGGCAGGTAACACACACGTCAGGACGTGTTCCCCATGAGAACGCTTCGAGTCCTTTTCATATTCAGCAGGGTTGAGGCAGCGATGCGACAAATAAACAGCAGAGGAGTCGCCATCCAAACCCGATCAGTGTTTCCATCCAATATGAGCTCCTCGTGTCTGTAACCATAAACCACATCACGCGTCAACAGCGCGATCCCAGAACACATTTTTCAATCGATCGCAGCGCGCTAGCACTCCCCATCGTCTTCTCCCAATCGCGTCCCCGTTGTTGCTGCACGTGTTGGAGTGTGACATGGAATACGGCCGCCGATACTAGCACTATACTTGCGGTGACTCCCACCAGGTGGAGTGATCTCGATGACTCCTCACGCCAGCTAAGGAAAGCCATTGCGTAACGGCTCTAGGGAGTCACCAAACACGCCGTTGCGAGTCATTCCGTGTCACACTCCACCTTCTGCCTTCCACTGTCCCCCGCCGTCTCCAAGTCTCTGACTTTTGCCTTCTGTACCCACCCTCTTCAATGTGGTGAGCGGTGTTTGTGTCCATGACGACCGAAGCAACACCAATTGATATCGTCGCCAGTCGATGCACAGATGTCTGAACGATGAGCGAGTAGAAGGGTGAATGAATTAGAGTACAGATTTATCTTATGTTGCGAGCTAATATATCTTCTACGCAGAACAGCGGTGTCGGCGAAATGTGCCAACAAACGCAACTCGACCTTGCGAGTCGCTCCGAGCCACGCTCATCACATTCCGTCTTTCGTTGTCCCCCGCCGTCGCGAATTCTCAAACTTTTGCCTTCTGGTGCCCTTGCTCCAATGTTATTGTGAGCCATATCTGGAACCACTATCATATGACCAAAGCAGCACGGTGCCTTTCCAAACCTCCATCGCTCCCGCACCTCGATCGCTCCCTCCCGGGCACGCTTTCTCTCATCCCCACGTCAATGACCGCGCCCGTCGACCTCCAAGTATTCACCCACTCCGCGCAGGGATCGCGTGACCACCAGGAAGACCGCCTCTGTATCGTCAACGACCGGTGGCGGGACAGGAAGGAGGCGCTGTTCATGGTGAGCGGACCTTTTGCGCTCTGCGTAAGCGAGCGGTTTGGAGGTAAATGTGGGATTTCGGGCCTAGGTTTTTGACGGTGAGGAACACGTCACCTCTTGAATTGCTCCACCACAACCCAAACCCGACGGAGCCTCCTGGAATAGGTCACGGAACGTCCGACTACGCTGTGCACGCGTGCAAAGTCCTTCCAGGGTTGATCCTCGACAGCGATGCGTTCAGGTCGGGCCGGTATTCGGACGCGCTCGCCGACGCGTTTTTGAACGAGGATAAGCTGTTGAAGACGGATGTGGCTGAGGCGGGGACGAGCACGAGCATGGGCATGGGCATGGCCGGGATGACGGCGACGAAGACGGGAGGGACGACGGCGACGGTGGGACTTGTGGTGGGGTCGAGGCTGTGTGGGTGCTCATATTTTTGGTGTCGTCTCTCTTATCTTGAGGAGAGTGTGTTGCTAATGCTCATGTCGTGCTCTATGACGCGTCGCGACAGACCTCGCCAACGTGGGCGACTCCCGCGCCATCATCTCCAAGTCGGGCCCGTCGGGAACACGGGCCATTCGAATATCCACCGACCACAAACCGTCTCACACGGGCGAGCACACAAGGCTGGACGCATCATCGCCGCCAGCCCCCGTCATAGGCGACCGGATCCACGTGCACGGGCACTCGCTCAACATGTCGCGCGCGCTGGGAGACTTTGATTACAAACAGCCTGCAAACGACGCGAGCGCGGATTGGGTGACCCCCGCCCCGCACATTTCGGTGGTGGAAATGACGAACGGGAATGAGTTTTTGGTGTTGGCGTCGGATGGGTTGTGGGATTGTTTTGATGATGGACAGGTTATGGATATTGTAAGTCTCCGCGGTCCGTTTTCGTTTCCGCGTCCTTCTTCATTAAATGTTACCACTCCACTCCTCACACTCAGATCACAACGAACAAAACGCGCGGATCCCACATCCAGGACATTGTGAAAGTCCTCGTCGAAAAGATCGCCGGGTCGCCCGGGTCGGACAACGTGACCATCCTGCTCGTGCACTTCAAGTGGGGAGAGGCCGAGGCGGAGGGGGAGGCAAAGAACCAAGGTGTCGCTGCATAGCACTAGAGAGGGCAACCAGCGACTCGAAGAGAGAGCACGTAATCGGCACATTGTTATAGTCATGCAACTCTGTTCAATTTCATAGCATTTGCATCTTCATCTGTCTCGTCAAATCTTTTGCGGAAAACGGCGACTAATAGTAACCGTCCGATGGTGCACTTCCTGAAACAGTGGGGGGGGGGGGGGGGGACGATGGGAAGACCACATAAGCGGGACATTGGAATAGCCATGAAACTCTTTCGATCTCGTTGCACCGTCTGGCGGGGGTTCAGCTCAGGGCAAATCGTCTACCAAAATTCATCACGCGTTCACTCGCCAGAATAAGCGGCACTTCTCCAACCAATCCTTCATGTCGCAAATTCGCAAATTCCTCTTGATCCAATGGTCTGTTGCCCTGCGTTCGTTAACCTTCAATCAAGTCCTGCGATTTGCGCCCCCTTGGGGTCCCACATTCTGAGCGCGTATGGAGCTGAAGACGAGATCAATGAAGCGAATCGTGCTCGATGAATCTCGGAATGTGCGTTCGGATTGGGTCCAACGAGGATCGGAGGAATGGTACATATGTAATCGACCCAACGGATGTGAGTCTCATTCTGCGCGACGACCCGTCAGCGAGATATTCTAACATCGATTGACTCTAAGCCTGAGAGTAACACAGATTGCGATTCACCTCGAGAAGCAACTTTGCATTAAGTACAACAAACTACATGTAGCTCCGAAGCTCTTCGGGTAAGAGATTGTTGACATCTTGGCAGCGCCACAGTACGTTCGAGATGAGTTGCTAATCCCGTCACTGCAGCCCTGCACAAGCTTTCGACGCTTCGCTTTGTTTGTACTCTTTAATGCTATCTGGAGCATCGCAACTCTTTTGATTACGTGACGGGCTGACGGCGAACATGTGTCCAATGCAACGTTGCCTTTGATGCAAAATGAGCTCCCAGTCCCCCACTGCAACTCGACGTTGGTTTTGATGCCTTGTTATAAATTTCTTGTACTATAAAAGGTATCAGGAGCACCGAAACTCTTTAATGAACCAAATTTATTCCAGTATTGCGTGTCGTGGTTTGATGGTGCAGTCGGCACCCACAACTTTAAGCTATATATGAGCAAAGAGCGTTTATTGCGAGCCCGTAGTGACACACGAGCGAAGCGAGGGTCGAACGTAGGTGCGAAGCTTTTAGGTTGTGGGTGCGAGGGAAAGCGGTCTCGGGGGTCGGCCACGCCCATCTGAAACGCTGCCATAATATTTTGTGCTTCCCTTTTGATGACCTTTTCCGCCCCTGCCGACGCTCCCTCGCCCGCCAGTCAACCATCGGACGATCTACGGAGATCCAGGGATCGCTTCCTAGGGCTGGTGCTCGTGTCCCTCGCGCGAAGACTGCCCGCCAAGGGTAACCCACCATCACCCGTCCTTCTCCTTCCCAACGGGCCCCAGGACCGGAGATTACACGTAAGCCACTCGAATTCATCCTGGGGTCCCGTTTCCGCCGTCCCCGGGTCGGATTCGCAGCTTTGGAGTGACCAGGATCTCCTCCGCTTAGCACAGGCCAAGGCGGCCAGGTTCTCGGCCGCGAAGGAGCTCGTGCGACTCCAAAAGATTCCTTCCTGGAACTAGAAAGCGGAAAGAGGGGGAGCCCCTTACCAGGAGCCAGCTCAGGGATGGCGAACCTGGAACAGCGGGTCGCAGCGAGCCCGCACCGCGCTCGAAGCGATCCAGGACGGCCTTTATATCGTCCATTGATAGAATAAGGTCGCCTGCCGTGACCTCCCGCTCAGGCGCGCGTCCAGACGGCGACATAGAGGGCAGTGACTCTGGGAATGGCCGACACAATTTCCCCCCCGTCCCCTCCCTGGGCGACATGCAGCCGCGAGAGAGAGCAAGACTCATTCCGCACGCAGACAGTCCACCAACCGCGACGGGCGGCGCTGACGCCAACATGGGGAGCAGTTGCGGCACTTTGAGTGGGAGGTCTACGACACGGCTTTTGACGAACTTCAGAGCGGACCTTTCCATGAACAGCCCTTTTCCGTCAAGCAAACGGTCGCATTCTACAAGGCGGTCTCAAGGATTGAACTGCTTCAGTCCTTGGTGTGTAAAAGAAGCATGGCCTACCGATAAACACAAGTAAGGCCGGCAATGTGGACGTCCGTCAGAATTGTATGCGAGATGAGCTCCCAATCACCGGGGCTGGAGGACCAGAACACCCACAGAGAGGGTGAGGTGGCTGCTGGTCCGACCCTTTCACGGGACGGACGACGCCGACAGGAGCCTCTGGCGGGCGGCAGTAGATACGCCTCGTGTACATCCTTACGTGCCAAAGCCGTAAGGACCTCGGGGACAAAGAGCTTTGCGTGGGGCTACTCTTCGTCCCCCTGTCTCGCCCCTGCAAGCACATCTCAGACCTTGCCATTCCCCATCACCCATCATGACCTTGCACCCTCAAGTGAGTCTCGGGGCTGGGAAAGCGCGACACCTTCAAGGTCCTCCTCGCGGAGGAGCACATGCTGGCTGGATTGGCCATCACGGAGGCGCCTGAGCCGTAGAATTTAGATCTTGACGGTAGTCTCAGGTCAGGTCTATTGTCAAGTGTAAGATACAGGTACATAATCAAATCCCTTCAACAAATTCTAATTCAAGCCCTTGACAGGGAGGCGCAAATTACACGCTCGCTACGGGCGAGCTCAAGGCAAAGCCTTAACTATGTTTTTAAGTGCCTCTTCAACTCTACAGAGTCGCTTCTCAAGTACTTCCGTCACTCCCATCTGAAAAGGCTGGGGATCAATGCATCTATTGACAGGTGCTGCATAGTGGTGTGTGACCGGAGAAGTGAAGAGAGAGCACGTGGTTTGCACATGTAATAGCGAGCCATGCGACCTTTTTCAATTCCATTGCATTTTCATCTTGGTCTTCATGTCTTGTCAATCACAAGCGAAAAATTTGCCGTCCCAAAATTCACAGCACGGAACAGTATCGAGGATCGTATGCCCTCTTTGCGGGTTTAACCTTTCCTTACGCTCAAGAAGCACACGGGAAAACAGACGGATGGAAATCGACAGAGGAGGAGGAAGAGAGGCGCGTCGGGTAAACTTCTTTGCTTTGCCAGGTATTTTTTGCCGGTGCACGTATCGTTGTCACGCTCCTTCCACACGGGCGCCGCTCACACACTAAACGGGTCACCGCCGTTTCTCCCATTTTTTTTCCACCGCGCTGCTGTCCGCCATTCCCGACGCCACACTGCGCGCGGAAGACTCCGGCGCACGGCCTGTCATGCTGGACGCGGGACTCGCAGCGGACGCCATCGACCAAACAGGCTCACGCGCGGTGCAGAAAGATGGACAAAAGGTGCGTGAGCGCCGGGCAAGCGGGAAGAAACGCGGTGTGGAAGGCCCAGGAGGCCGGATAGGGACGATCGAGAGGGGGAGAGGGTACGGGCAGAAGGGCGACAGCGTCAGGGCGGGCGGGGAACACAGGGTGTTTTTGACGATAGGGAGCACGTGGAAACGGACGGAGGGCGCGTAGGCGCGTGGAACGTGGTTTTGCAGAGGGGTGACAGCTGACCCACAAGGGCGTTGGAGACAGGGCGCCGGGCCGAGGACGGCGCGGACCGACTGTCCGACGCACGCTGAAGGCTGCAGCGTGGAAAAAATCGTGAGGACCCGTGGATGAGCCCAAGCATCGCAGTGGGGATGGGGTCGTGGTGCCATGTGACATGTCACGCGTTGTCGAATAGTTGTCTCCACCGTAAAACGCGCGGTGTGAGATAGTGTAAAACGTGCTCTGCGGGAAGAACGAACTCTGAGCTGGTGGTGTGTCTTGCGTATGCAGCTATATTGTTGCTAAATCCTCCCCTCGCCCACAGGGCGTCAACCAGCAACACGACGAGAGTCCCCTCATGCTCTCACTTCTTGCCTCCTTCAACCCGCTGGACCTGGACCCAGCCAACACCCTTCCATCCCCTCCTCCTCCTGCAAGTGCAAATCTCGTAAACTCTCCCATTTCCATTTCATCGCTCCCATCTCCAATCACACCCGCCAACATCTCCTCACCCACCGGTCCATTCCACTCATCACTACTCCTTGCGCCAAACCACCTCACTCGCGCCCCTACGCTTCCCGCAACACCGCCACCATCCTTGATCTCGTCTTCCACACCCTCGGCCCCCCCATCCGCGACATCGTCCCAGCACCACAGTTCGGACACACTCTCTCCACACATGAACATGCTCCGCCCCATGGTGCAGCGAAGGTCGCTCCCAACTTACCCACACGCGCCTCTATCGAACAGCGGGTCGCAGTCACCCACACTTCCACACTCCCTCCCCGCACGGTTCTCCTTTGGTCCACGAAGTACCGCGCCGTGGAACGCGATGGAGGACGCAAGGTACAGCCCGAGCTTCTCCTCCGTGCACGACGAGTCCTCCATGGCCATCCCCATGCGTCCACCGGGCACCGGTACCGGCACCTTCCATCACCCGTCGGCGAACCCGAACCCGACCTCCTGGCCATCCACGCCTACCCCACCGTCATCCGAGCCCGGTCACGACCCTCCTCCCGATCTCGATCTCGCTCCGGACCCGTCCGCACCCCCGCTTGACGGCATGGACCGATCCATGGACATGAGTGACCCACTCTGGCCCGACTTTGTTCCCGCTCGAGAGCGCGTCGGAAGCATGGACAGGGACAGGGCGACGCCGTACCGCGCCGCCGCCGCCTACAACCCCACGAGCTACCCTCCCGCGAATCTCGGCGTGGGCGGAGGTGGAGGTGGCGCGCTGTGCAAGTTTTTCGCGCAGGGAACGTGCCGATTCGGCGCTGAGTGCCGCTTCTCCCACACGCTGCCAATGACCATGGGGGCTCCCGGCGGTTTTGGAAGCACGGACAGGGAGAGGGAGAGGTCAGGAAGACCGCGCGGGTTCAACGACCCCAGAGGTTCACAAATACCGGGCAGGGACTATGTCGTTGGTGGGCTCGTGGACACGTACGGGGTGTTTTCGGGACTGAGTGCAAGTGGGCGTGCAGGGGGTGCAAGCGGAGGACTCGCGTCCATGTCAGGTTTTCCTTCCTATGGCATGGCTGGTCAACCGAGCATCAATGGTCCCTCACCCCGGAAAATGCTCAAGACCTGTCGCTTTTGGATGCGTGGAACTTGCCGGTAAGGACTACACCTGCGCGTCTTGCCGCTCGTGGAATCATCTCACAGTCTGTTTGCTTGACTGTGCCAGCTTCGGGGACACGTGTCGCTACCTCCACGACTTTTATCCCGCCCAGGCGGGCTCCTCGGGCCGCGCATTCGCCAGCTTCCAAGCATCGGCACCGTCCTACGTTGCTCACTCGGTGCCCCTTCCGCGCAGACCTGCAACTGCTCCCTTGACCTACCCGAATCGTGGAGGAGGTGGATATTCAGGCGCCTATGGTGGCTACCCTCTTGCGGATCTCGCCGAGCGGATGGATGGGATGAGCATGGCTGACGGGGTGGGTCCGCTGAGGGAAAGGGGTCGAGAGCAGAGAGACCAGGAGCCGTTCTACTTTGCGGACATGCCGCCCACACCACCTACCTATGAGCCCGGAGGTTACCCAAACGGGGCTCCGCGAGGGTTCAGTGGAGACCCACGCGCCAACCGGGAGTGGGAACCGGAGTGGTCAGGCGGGAGAGAAAGAGAGACTTACGGTCTCACCAAGGAAGAAGTTGAAGAGCTCCTAACCGTGCCTGGACAGGAGGGTCAGGGAGACGACTCGTCGATTCGTGGTCTCGACGGCGCTACCTTTGGGTATCGTCGTGGAGTGTGGGAAGGTGGAGGTGTTGGTGGGATGGGTGGAATGGGTGGGGGATCCGGGTGGTGAGTTCCGGGCGAAACACGCAGGAGCTAAAATGATAATAATGGTGATGCTGAATCCTATTGGTTGCAGGGAGGTCCTCGATATGCTCCGAAACGGATACTAAGGCCCCGCTGCTCCCGGTCATCATCCATCACACTTCCTGGGCTCTTTCTCGTACACTTGTCCACACAAGTACCCCTTCCAGTTATTTCTTCCTGGTCATGCACCTCTCTAATTTTGACTCGACTTCTGGACTCTCGCATTCATTTCTCGCCCTCTGGTCCTGTTGCCGGACACAGCTGTATCCCTCTGAACGCACCTAACGTGGCCCCTTTCTTTTATCCTGCTTTGGATGAGAATTGAAAGCTGTTTGTTTTGGACGTTTTGGGTTCCTGGGCGTGGACAGGCGAAGTGGTCATCATCCAGTTTACAATCCCCCTCTTTCCGACTTGGACACGCAGTTTCGGTCTCAGTGCTGTTTTTTTCAACCACATCACCACATTTCAGTGCAGCGTTTTCCCCTCCCTTTTTTTTTGATGGGTTTTGAGGTTTCAGATCAACTAATGGTGCTGCATTTGCGGGAACTTTTTGCTTTTCTTCTCATCAATAAGGGCGATGTATCACAAAAGTGTATTCGATTGCTTGCGAAAGATGTAAAATTGTCATGGAATATGTGAAAGTTGAGAAGCCACTCCACCGCTTTATCAATTGAACTTGGGTGACAGCCTTGTTACCAACCGCTGCCCAACCTCTCGGTGCGTCGAGCCGAGACAAAACTGTCTGCACCACGCACGTCAAAGTCAAGTCCCATTCTGGTTGCCGTTCATTCGCTCCCTCGCGATCGGGATTGTTTTTCTGCCTGAGGCTCGCGTGATGGTTTCACTCACTGTGGTTCGGGGTGAGCACAATGTGATAATTGCGATCGATGGATACACCAGGATGACCGTTGTGATGTGTGCAGGTCTGATTGGGATGCTGGTGCTCCAGCTTGCTGTGAATACTGCATTTGGAAGTAAGTGAACTTTGTCTTCTGCGAGAGGAAGAGAGCCATTTTGTACAATCTGCATCATTACTTGATCATATCTCCTGACTCCTGTGCACCATCTCCATCTCCGGCGCGCATGGTCTTCATCCCAAAGTTCCATCCGGCCACCGACTGGAACGTCGGCATCCGTGCACGAACGACACCACATGCGGAACGGCAAACACCGCACTGCATGAAGTTGAGCGGTTTTGTGGACAGAGCGGAGTCTGCCACGTCCTTTGCGCGGAAGGGTGCGTTCACGATTGCCGAAAATCCGTTTCATTCTCTGTTCACTATTCGGTTGCCAACTAAAATGAAGGTTCTGGGAGTGCTACTACAACTTTTGCTCCAACATGTGGGTATTCTGGAAATAGGTCCCCGAGGAAGGGTCGTCGACCTGACTCTCCACACTTCCACAGCACCTGTAGTGCAGCGACACCCCTTTCCGGACAGGGCCCTCTTTATGGTGCTGACGGACAAGTTTTGGCGTCGTCAACTGTTGCCGGTATGTTAGCACACTCCATCACTGATATGTGCACTGGGTCACATTATCTTGCTCTGTACAGCGAGAGCCACGTCGTCATCAACCACGACAGCGTCCGTCGCGGGGCCTTCTTCCGCTACTAGTACGCTACCACCGACGTCGACGGGTAAGACGATGTTTCGCTTTTACTTGCAGTAGTGAGATCGGCACCTACAACCAATTCGCAGTCGCTGCTCCCACTGTGGTACCGTCGGTGATCATCCCCGCTTCAGGGGCGTCGTCTGCGGGCCAATCAGCCGCCAACGGACAGCTGTTGGCGACAAGAACAGGAGCCGGAGGTGAGCCTTGTACCCGTTTTCATAAGGTTCTGCAAATGAAAAGCGCCATGTCTAACGGCTTTTCATCATCTGTCTGTCACCAGGATTGTCTGCTGGCGCGTAAGTACACCGCGCATTTCCCGCGTTATGCATCATGGTCCCATTGATTGTTATGCCCTATTTTTTTTCAGCATTGGTGCCATCGGGCTTGTAGTAGCTGCCGTCATAATTGGCATTGTCGGCGGCGTGGCATATTTCAACCGGAAGAAGTCGGGACGAGTGAACAGGATCGAGAGGCCGCAGGCGGGGCGATAAGAATGTGGTTCAGGAGTGGAGTCCCGTTTTGTGATTACTTATTCAGTCTCGCCTTTTATTCTTGACATTACATAATAACACTATTTGTGGAAGGCGAAGCGGTGGCAGAGAGAAGCTCATTGGTCACTCGTCAATGTGAATCTCACCACCTCCCTGGACTGCGCAATGACCACGCTGATGTAAAACGCAACGCAACCGGCTCAGACAGCACATCCAGCTTTTGTCTCCGGATAGGGTTCAGGGCAAACATGAGTCAAAGATGGGGACATGGCAGAGTGCCGAGCCGAGGGACGAGTCGAACGCTTAGTTACCACTGGACACAGTGAAGTGAAAGAAATGTCGTATATACAGCCACACGTCACTTAAAAAGTCTTTCTACCAAGGTTTTCTAAACGTCCGTCATGAATCCGAACAAGCAACATTCCTCCACACCGAAACTCTCAAACGCTGAAAATACATCGCTACGTGCGTCCTGTACCTCCGCGAGCGGGAACTGGCGTGGTGATAAAATCACAAGTCGGAAGTCCACAACGTGAACGTCTGCTTCCTGGTAGATCTCCCGATAAAAGAAAGAAAAAAAAAGCCCATCCGATATTATAGCTCTAGTGGATTTTGCGAAACTGTGTTGCTCTTTGGCATGAGTCCGTAGCACGCTCCTGATCCAGCGTCACCCAAAAGGTCGGTTTCCCAAAAACGCATCACATGAACACTGCTACCAGTGCAGATCGGGCACATCCCACACCCTGACTTGACATCGCACTTGCGTCCTATCAGAATCAAAGGGGGAGGTGTCCGAGAATTGGTGGTCACCGCACTGGAGTTGATCGACAGCGAAACATTGAGACGATTGGGAACCGTCCATTCCAAATGTCCGAATTCACATTTGCTGCTCGGAGACTCAAACCGGCTGTTATTGATGGTTCAGGGCTTGCCGAGCCTGGCCTCCAGGTCTGCAAGCTAAAACGCGGAAGGTTCCGAGTCAGACTCCCACAAAATGAAAATGAACACTACAAACACAAACTCACCCTCGACATAAGTGATACGTTCGTCTCTTCGAGTTCACTGCATCTTGCCTCCAACCACCTCAGCTTCAGGGTCTTGCGAAGGCGACAACGACGCGCAGCCTCAGAGTTTTTGATGCGGCGGACTTCCAGTTCCTGAGGCGCCAGCTCCGCAGTACTACGGCGCCTACGGAAGTCAGAAGAAACGGGAACACAACCGTTTATGGTGTGCTTTGCAAACATGGCGCCTAAAAAATGTGCTCACTTTCTCTTCTTCTTGTCCTTTTGACAATCAGCCGATGCCAGTGGCCTCTTCAACCCGCTTTTCCCCATCATGCCCATAATGTCATCTTCATCGAGATCATCGAGCTCTTCATCGTTCATGTCATCGAACGGCGTTCTAATCCCTCCTCCGCTCAACTTGCTCTCCTTGACCAGGTCCGACACAGCCATTCCCAATGCAGTCGGCGAGGGAGCGCAGGCAGGTGCCTCGTCCTTGACCGATGTAGTGGGCGACAGGGGGGGACTCGGCATGGAGCGAGTAACTGGAGAAAATGATTGGACACTGGAGGTGGTGCTTGATGGGGCGCGACGCGCAGCCTGCCACGTCACAGAAGGGCCACGGTGCTCGCGCTTCCCGCCAACGGCTTTGGGGAGGTCAGCCGAAGCGAATGATGAGGAGGTCTGATCGGGTGGCAGATTGGTGGGAGCTTGCTGGCAGTTCACTGATGGGAACAAGGCGAATTGAGAGGCCTGGTGCTCAATGGTTGCATCATTGCCGACTGGAATTACAAGGGCAGCGAAGGGGTTGGACTATTGGTGTTCAGGGTCAAAGAACGCTCATTCTGACAATTGATGCACCACTTACGTCGCCAAGGCTGTTTTCGGATTCACTAGGCGACCCGTATCCACTTGCATTGCTCAGATCCGCGTTATAGTCGATGATCGATGCACCGCCTTGCACCAGGTTGACCAGATTGAACAGGTCCTGGAATCCGTTTGCCTGCTGGCTCAGCAAGAAGTCTTGGTGTAGCGCCGGCTGACTGAGAATGGAGCCGAAGAGCGCATCCCAGTTCTGGTTGCTCTCCATGGGCACGTTGTTGAGAAGGTCGGCTGTGCGCAAAAGGGTCACCATTTCGGATCCGGAAAGGGTCAACACAAGCGAGACACAGAAGATGACCCAAAGAGAAGCAGCAGTTGCAAAGACACGGAAATATGGACAGAATCCGATGAGCCTCGGGAAAGGTCTGTGAAAAGAGCCAAAAGTGTGACTCACCCAAGGAGACCTCGCTGTTCGGCATCATATACGAAAGCGACATTTCCTTATGTTTCCTTGAATTGACTGTTCCAACTTTCTGTCCGCGGCCTCGCGATGGGCGGGTTCGGTTTTAACTGGGAGACAGTTGGGGCGACCCGAGGTTGATGGCACGCTGGAAGACGGCGTTCACGACTTGCTAAGACGCAAGCGGAATACCCTGTGGTGACGATCGTGGAAGGGGCGCTGAGACGCGGCCGTTCCTTGACTCTGGAGTCTTTTTTCGAAAAAAGGGTGAACTCGGCTCAAATTTCCAACGAGAAGCCCCTTTTTTTCTAGCCTTTGCCCTTTGCCCCTACTTCTTTCCTCACAACTCAACTCCCCTTTTCATGCCGTTATATTGTTTCGCACTAGAGTTGCTGTGTTTGTAAAACCAGAGGCACGATGCCGATAAGTCATACTGCGGGTACATCATAAAATAATGGTACATTCTCCAACCCCGTACCCTACCATGTAGCGCCAATCCGTGTTAGTACATACTATCGTCACTGGGCCAGACCTAAATCCTTTTCGATCAAAGACGCAGCTATCGGATGGTACGTGGGCTTGAGTTGCAAAAACGTCTCTCGTGCAACCTTTGATCCATCCGGCTGTGCTTTGTTGAGAGCCCTGTATTTTATGGAACGAGGCACAAGGGATTAAGCGCACAGGTGCCACCATATTCATCGTTCTGCGAGGACTCACCGGTAGAGCGGTCGGACATACTTCATCCTTCCCTGCTCCCCAACAAATTCCACCACTTTGGGGATTATTGATGGTCGGTTCGATCTCAGGCAAAGCATCTGCCATCGGAAACGTATCTGCGTAAAACGTTCAAGTATGGGTTCGTCAGTGTGTGATCACGTACGCGAATGCGACTCGACTTGTGAGTCTGTGTCTCACCTCCGCATTCCTGACGTCCGTCCATCCATACAAAACTTCCATTTTGTCCAAAAGAGCGACCGACAGAGGCGAATACTGATCAAATGCGTCGAGGAAGACCATCTTTTGCGTGGCAGAGAAGTTGGCTACATCCGCGGGTGATGGCGCAAAAGTCGCGGAGCCAGTAGCAAGAGTGCTCCATCTTCAAGCGGTTTGGACGCCGAGCAGTCACCATAAATTATCTTCCAAAGCGCGGCCGTTGCAAAACAGACATTCTCTCACTTTTTAGCCAGCTCCTCTGCTTCCTTGGCCAGAGTGTCATCAAAGGCGCCGCCTGCTATAGGCATGCCTGGAGCGTTGAACCAGCGGTCCCAATCGACAGCCTGAAGCTTCTCTGTGGCGCTTGGTCCACCGCCCAAATTCTTCGAGTCGGCAAAGTAAGCAAAGAGGCAGTCACGGAAGTCACCCGTCGTGATGGACCGGTGAGCAAAAGTTGCCACGTGATGCCGGACATATCCCTCTGGAAAGTTAAGAAGAAAGAAGTACTCGGAGATGAGCGAAAACCGCGCTACAAACAACAGCTGCTCCTCCACCTACCAAAAATCTCACTTCCGCCAAGAAGCCCCTCAAGATAATACAAGAGGGCGAATCCTTTCTCGTAAGGGACCGCAGAGAAGGCGTCGTCGGGGTCGCGGTCTTTCAGGTTCGGTCGAAGAGCTGTGAGGAGGTTATCCTCGCCAAAATGGTCAACAACATCATCTTTTAGGTGCCGGTAGCCGACGATGGCCGAGAGTTGGCGGGCTGGTTCGCCGTGGAGCCGTCCTGTGGGAGCACGTTGTTTAGACTTGTTTTTTTTTTTCACAGAATCAATAGCCGCGAAAATTACCAATTATCTTCCTCTCCACATACATGGTGAAGCCTTCATTCAACCAAAAGTCTTCCCAACAACGATTCGTGACAAGGTTACCCGTCCAGCTGTGGGAAGCTTCATGTGCGATGACGTCCACAAGGCTTCGATCTCCGGCTAAGAGTGTTGGGGTGACGAAAGTGAGGCATGGGTTTTCCATTCCGCCGTATGGGAAGGACGAGGGCAGACTTGTGGAGTTGGGGGGGGATCAGTGGTTGGACCGCGCAAACATTTCCCGTTTCTACCACTCACACAAGAATATCGTAGCGGCCCCATACATACGGCGTGAGCTGGCACCAGGAAAGGTCAGATATTTCGAATTCCCATGACGCATTGTGCTTGGCCGGGTTTGCGAACTCACCAAATCTTCTCCAGTCTTCACAAACAGCTCAGTATCAATAAACTCGTAGGCAGCGGCATCAACCTACGATAGTGTGGGTTCATTGGCAAAGAGCGAGGCGAACTTGTGGGCTTCCAATACGAACCACCTCCGGCTCGCTCCAAACACGACTTCTAGGTCCGATTTCCCGGCTCTCCAGGTTTCCAACTGCAAGTGCAATAAGGTAGCTGGGAATGGGCTCTTGTTGATACCAGTAATATGGTGATAAGGTCAACTGGGGATTACTGGCTGACGGCACAGGTTGAGTGGGCTCTGTTGAGAGTCAGAACGATACCATAAGTAATTTAGAATCGATGGTTCCAGTTGTTCTCAGAGACGGCAAGTTCATTCTGAGGGTATTGACCCTCTGGTATGGGAACATAACTCAGCACCAGTGTAAACTCACTGTTCTCCGCGACCGCACTCATGAGAGCCACGAGTGGTTGCGGCACTTTAACTTCCGCGCGGTAGGATGCCTTCACACCTGGGGTATCTTGGCACGGAAGGAGCGAACGAGCATGTATCGCTTGGCACTGGGTGAACAGGTACGGTAAACGGCGTCCAACTGTTTGAGCCGGGGTCAGCCACTGAGTAGCGGTGCATTGGTCTGAAGCCAGATGAGGTCATAGAAGGTGCGACAAGGCTCAGTCCGTGTCACGGAGGCAAGTGTGGGAGAATCACTCACCAGTCGTGGTAT
Organism: Gonapodya prolifera JEL478; assembly: GCA_001574975.1. Taxonomy (NCBI): domain Eukaryota; kingdom Fungi; phylum Monoblepharomycota; class Monoblepharidomycetes; order Monoblepharidales; family Gonapodyaceae; genus Gonapodya; species Gonapodya prolifera. The sequence continues at coordinate 220,371 of KQ965782.1, forward strand.
AGGTCACGCGAACGATGAACGTCGATCCAGAGGGGGCATACCCAGGCGCAAGAGAGACTTCAAGACGAGACCCAAAAGCTGGATGACGTTGAAACAGTTTGAACTGTCGAAGAATGTTCAGTCTTCAGGTGAGGTGCGGAAGTCCAGCATCCCAGCACCGCTACACAGTCATTCCCATCCCAGTTCCTCCCAATCCATTCACAACACTCCTTATCGCTGGTTCAATCTTAACATTGCTGATTGCTCCCTCAAGTGAACCATGCCTCCTTCGCCGGGTGCTACTGACCTTGAGGGGCCGATCTTCGCCGTTCGCATTGACGGCAGAGCAGGATGAAATCTCGAGGAACGATGTGTCCAAAGCCAGAATGGCGACCTTGTCCGCGAGCGTCTTGCAGGTGTAGTCGACATGGCCGAATATCACAAACTGCCGATCGGGACGTTTCATTCGACGGTGGGGCGCGATGCGACGGCGCGATTCCACGTCGAGAGATAATTAATGATGAGGTCGCTAAGTCCGTCAGCTCCGATGGGACATAGTGCGCGATCAATCACCTTGTCGAAGTCGACTGTCCACGAGATGTCCATGTGCGATACAATGCATTCGTGAGGATTCGAGAGGGAGTTGGGGTCGAAGGGGCATCGCGGTGGATCTACAGGTCCCGACATTCTGAGCGACGGTTCGGTCAGTGCGCTGAGGGAATGATTGTACCGGAATGGTGGGATGTGTGACTAAAAGGCTATCATCACCTTGCTTTCAAATTCATCGTTAACCACTCACCAACAACATCATTTACAGTAATTATACCTCGAATCATTTTTGAGAGGTAACATGAAGAAAGGGAAAAAGGAAAGAGGCAGGATTGAAGGGATATTAATGGCCTAGATTCCCGTCGACCTTTCAGGTCATGTTAGAATTTTGAGGGAGGTTATATTTTGCATGGAAAGGTCTTAGAAAAGCTCCGAGTTATGGCTGCGAAATCGGGCGTACTTGACCTTCCCCAACACCATTTTTTCTACCAGTTAGTCTTTGATTCACATCTCACCCGACCTAAATACAAGTGTCACCCACCACCATAGTATATATGTACATTCAAATTCAATAAACAACAGAATACAAAACCACCCCACAACTCATCGCCCATCTCAACCACCATCCACCCACCACCACCTCACCACCCATTCCCCTCCAGCTCACCGCGTAACCCTCCCCGCCACATGCGCCGCCTCAATCACAGTCTTGGGTCCATGATCACCCCTCGCCAACCTCCTGGGCTCGACATTTGTCCTCCCATTGACGACAAACAACGGATTCGGGCGCTCGAGCACCTCCCCGGACACACTGACCCCGTCCAAGTACTCCTGCATCAGGCGGCGCAGGTTGGCGTTCTCCTCGCGCAGCGCGGCTCGGCGCGAGCGCAAGTGAAGCGTCGACAGAAGGGCTGAGTTGAGCCGCGCGTGGAAGTGGTGCAGTGGGAAGTCGGGCGACGGCGGGCCCGGGAGGGGCGTGGGAGACGTCGATCCCGGGGTGGAGGCGGAGAGTTGGTGCGGGTGTTTGGGAAGTGGCGGGAGGTGAAGTGCAATGTCCGTGGTTGGACTTGGCGGTGCGAGGTCGGCGTGGGCTGGGTCGTCAAGGCGGAGGTCGAGGGCGTCAACGGCATGGGACGCCAGATCAGGTTCTGCATTCGATCCGTCTTCGCCTCCTTCAGCTGCATCACTTTTTCCCTTCCCAACCGCGCCCGTCCCAGCTGCGCCCGGCTCCCCGTGCCCACCCACACCCCCACCAACCGCACCATTCCCCATACCTCCCTTGTGTGCCTCCCCCCATGCAACCGCCTTCGCGACCGCCTCGCCCTCGGTCTCCAACTTTGCGTTCATCTCCGCCAGCCTCAAAATCTTCTCCGCCACATCCACCCGCTCCCTCAACCTCTCGATCGCGCCCGCGCTCGCCACCGTCACGCCCGCCAACCTCTCCCTCTCGCCACGCCGGGCCTCGGCCATGCGCTTCTTGAGCTCCGCGAACCCCTGCTGTACTTTATCCCGCCTTCCGCGGACTTCACGCACGCGCTCCTCGTGCTCGGCCTGGGTGGCCGCCGAGCGGGCGCGCAGCTGGCCAATGGTTTCGGACAATTTGACCAGGCGCCGGATCTGGTGGTCGATTTCTTTGGCGTGTTGCGCGTCCCGCGTTTTGAGGTCTTCAAAGTCTTTGCGACGTTGGAGTGTGTTGGCGTCGTAGGCTGCGTCGGCCTGTGCGGTGCGTTGTGGGGGTCATGGGTGGGGAAGACGGGTCCGTGTGAATTATCATGCAATGATGTCCGATCCTAGAGTTCTGCGATGCAGAAGTTCCTTTGTACGCTCTGCTTCGCTTCATCTCAGCGCACAATAAATCAACAACCATTGTGCAACACTTTCTCCCAAAGCCCTAACCAACAACTCGCTACTTTACCACCCCACTGAACCCCGTCTCCCCCCCAACGATTCTCCCTCCCCCAACACCCCCACCGCCAACCCACCTCCATAATCCTCTTCGCAACCTCCTCGACCTGCGCCTCGAGCCCAATCCTCGCCGCATGGCGTTCCTCCAGATCCCTGTTCCTGACATCGTCCAGCGCCGACTGGTGCTCGTGCCGCGCGTCGGCCTCGGACTCGGCGCGCAGGTGCATTGAGCGGCGAAGAATGTGTAGGAATTGTGCGCGAGAGGTCGCGTGCCGGTGTAGGAGGGTCGTTCTGCGGGTGGGAGTGGGGGTGTGAATGCAATGGCTAATGAATTGTTGTTTCTCCCCCTCCCCCTCGTTCCGTTTTGATCCGTCTCCTCAACGACCTCGGTCAGGCGCCTTACGGCGTTTAAGCCTTGGTGCTCGCTCTGCGTACGCTCCGCGGGGTATTCGCCTACGGCGGACTCCTCGCGGCGCTTAGGCCTCGTTCTCGCTCCGCGAAAGTAATATTCCGCTTCGCGGTAAATTATCGCCTCCAGCGGACAGCCTCGGTCGGTGCTTTCGCGCCTGGGCCTCGGTCAGCGCCTAGCGGCGCTTCGGCTTCGGGCTCGCTGCGCTCGACCCCCACCCACCCACCCCGGACTCAACTCACCTCTCCCTCCCAAACTCCTCCTCCAACGCCATCACCTCGCTTTCAAACCACAACCTGGTCTCCTCCATCCTGATCTCCTGCACCTTGACCAGCCCCTCGACATTCTCCAAGTGCCCTCGCGCGGCGTCTGCGTGCTGGTCCACGGCCTCGGTCAGTTGTTGTTCCAGGTGGGAGAGCGTGCGCGAGAGGTGCGCCAGGGTGCGGCGGTGGGAGGATTGCAGGAGGTGCAGGGAGGTTGTGAGGCTTGTGGATTTGGCTGCGGTGTGTGTGGTGGGGAAGGGGAAGGCGTGTGGTTAGTTGGGGGTGTTCGTGGCGTGCGATCTTAGTGTCCCGAGTCCATTAAATGAGGAATCCGTCCCGTCAGTCTCCTTGACGGTTGTCCATGGTTCCAAAACCCACGGTGATCCAGCGACTCTTCCGTCGTTCGACTCTTCTCCCTTCCACCCTTGTCTCGCTTCCCCGCCGTGGCGTGCGGTAAGTGTAAAGTGGCTCGTGGCATGGGATATGCGATCTGTGTATCAAGAGTCCATTGAATGAGGAATCCGACCCGTCCGTCTCCGTCTCCGTGCGTGAATCTGCGCTTATCCATGCTATCTCCACCCAGTGTGATCCATTGACTCTTCTCTTCTTCGACCCTTGTCTCCCATCCACCCTTAACTCTCTTCCCCCCCACCTCCCGCACTTGTAGCACGCGATGTCAGTGTCCCGTGTCCATGATCCATCGAATGAGGAGTCCGTCTCGTCCGTCTCCGTTTCGGTGCGTGAATTTGCGCTTGTTCATGCTTCCCCACCAGTGCGATCCATCCACTCTTCGGTCCGTAGACCCTCCTCTCCCTTCAACCTCATCTCGCTTCCTCTCTCCTTCTCCCATCACCCCGCACTCCGCCGTCCCCCCCGTCTCTCCACCGCCCCGCCCCCGTCCCCCAGCCCTCCTCACCGTCTCTCATGACATCCCTCCACTTGTTCTCGACCTTGATTGTATTGAGCTTTGTGAGTTTCTCCTCTGCTGCGACCTTTGCCTTGAGATCAGCGATTCTCCTTCTTGCATCGAGTCTCTTTGCCTCTGGGTCCAACTGGGCGGGGGTGTTCTTTGCCTTTGCCGCCGACCCTGCGCCCTTTGCCTTCTTGGGGGGCATTGCGGGTGCGATTGGGGGTGCGAGCGCGGTGGGGAGAGAGAGAGGGAGGGGGCGAGAGTGCGGGTGGATGGAGAAGGGGAGAGAGTGGAGAGTGCGCCGATGAGTGTGCAGGGTGGCAGGGATGCTGGGCCGCAGCAGGACACCTGGGTTTTCGAAAAGTGAAGAATACACTTCCAGCAGACACTCAGCGAACCACAGCGCGCACTCACTCCACTCTCTCCACACGCCGCACTCATGGACGTGGACCAGCTTGCAGCTGAGCTGTACAGAGTCGCGCTCGACCCGAGAGGGAACTTGTTTCGGGGGGTATGGCCGGTCAGAGACGATGGCGACATTGACCCAAACTTTGTCGTGTCCGCGGGTGTGGCGGGGGCCGTTGCGACGGTGAGTAAGAATGCGGGGTGGATGGGGGTGGGAGGGAGAGGGGGAGGGTGGGAGAGAATGTGGCGGTTAAACCTGGGTCTGCCAGGTCTGGATTGCGAATCCGACCGGAGCGAGCAAACCGAAGCGATGGAGAGGACTCCGAGGCTTAACCGACGCAAGGCGCTGACAGAGGCTGTCGAGCGAAGTGAGATGGCCGCCGGAGGCGAATGGTAGAGTGGATCGAGCCCGAGGCCTAGACGCGACAACGTGTGACCCTGTCATACCACGTGCTGACGGTAGACGTGTGGACGTGTGCATTGGTGGATTGCAGAGTGTGGCAGAGAATGGTTGGATTCGGTCTTCTTCACCATTAGGGGTTTGTGTCAGACGGGTAAACCTGCGCAGAGTGCAGACCGGAGCAAGGCTTGTGAAGCGGATAGGGATGTGTCCATATACACTGTCGATGGAGATGGCCACGCGGTGTGAGGGAAGCGACGGATTCTGTCTTCACCTTTCGAAGTTGGTGTGGGAGGAGGCAAACTCCGCCGCGTGCAGACACGGAGCAAGGCGTGTGAATCCGGATAGGCATATGGCCATGTACACTGCCGACGGAAGATGGGCTCGCGGTGTGACGGAAGGCAATGGACTCGGGGTCTTCACCTACCAATCCAACTCTCCGCTCCCCTGCGCGCCTCAACTTTATCAAGCAACACCTACTCACTCCTCTCCCCTTCCTCTTCCCTTCCCCACCCACCTTCCCACTCCACACCCACCTTCCACCCACCTTCCACCCCCACCCACCCAGACAACCCTCCTCGCCCTCCGCCTCTTCTACACCGCCTACACCACCCGCCTCGCCTCGCGCACCCGCCGCGCTGCCCTCGCGGCACGTCTTCGCGCCGTGAAGCGCGCCCGAGATGGGTTGATTGACGAGATTGCACGCCTTGAGTACGCGTGCACTAAAGTGCCCGGGGGGGTGTTTGATGAGATTGAGAGGATTGGGCATGAGGTGGAGGGGGTGTTGGGGCCGGATTTGGGGGAGGACGAGGTGCGTGGGGGGGCAAGGGGGGGTGGCGATGGGG
>KQ965782.1:226077-247977 GCA_001574975.1 Gonapodya prolifera JEL478
GGTGGGTCGGTGGGGGTTGGATGATGGGGGTGGATTACGGCGTGGATTGGGGTGGAGATACCGTGTCAGTGGGCATGTGGACGACATGATTGTCTGGGTGATCCCGTGTTGGGCGGAGGAGCGGCGATGGAGTGGGGGTACGTGGATGGTGGCGGTTGGACGGATGAAGTCGAGGGCGAGGGGAAGGATCACCGTCAACGTTTGCACGGGGTTCAGCGAGTGGAAGGACGCTCAGCGAGGACGTGGAGAAGAATCACCGTGAACGTTGTGTGGAGTTCGTGGAAGTCGCGGAGAAGGACAGCGACCTGGCGCTGAGTAGTAGACACTGGGGGAACCTGCTGCAAGAGTTGGGTCCAAGACTCCCTCCTCAATCACACCCCTTCTCCCCACCCATTCCTCACGACCATCAATTCAGGCCCAACCGCAACACACCACCTCCATCGACACCGCGGCGGCACCCTCCACAACAACCCTCACCAACGGGCACGCACCACACGAACCCAACGGGCACACCCCCGACGCCGCATCCTTCACATCCTCCGCATCCACCGCCCGCCCGGCGCCCGAAATCCCGCGCCCGCGCCCGTCGTCCCGCTTCATCCCCACATCATCGTCCTCCTCCACGTCCATCTCCTCTCTCGGATCCTCTGCCGACCAGACAGATGCCGGGGACGCCACGCCTAGAGGACGCGCGCCGTCGCCAGTGCAGAGGACTTCGCCTGGGCGCGCGTCGAAAGCGACCTTGGCGAATGGGGGCGCGGCCGTGGACGAGTCGGAGAACCCCTCAGGAGCAGGTGCAGGTGCAGCCTCCGCGACAAACGGTCTCTCCCCCGCCACCGTCCTGTTCGACTACCCCCCGCGCCCCACACCGCCGCTCGCCGTGCTCACCCCGTTGCACCGCCGGCTGCTGCACCTGGACGACCGGCTGATCCGCCTACTGGAATCCCTCGACGCCTACTCCCCGTCCCACGTCGCACGCCTACTGCGGTCCTCGGGCGGGCTTCCCCCCTCGGCACCTTCAGACTCCGAAGGCCCCCCCGTGCGGCGCACGTCGTCGCCATCTCCGGGGCGCAGTCGGCGGTGGGAGGCCATGGAGGCCGACCCCGAGAGCGCGGTTGGCGGGGCTGTCAGGAGCGGATGTGAAAGGGTGCGGAGAAGAAGGAGGGAGGTGGCGAGGGAAGTCGCGGGCAGGTGTAAAGGCGTGGATAGGGCCATGGAGAGGGTGGGCAGGCTTGTGAAAGCGGCGGAGAGGGAGGCTGAGGAGGCGAAGAAGCGCGCGGAGGAGGAGAAGGCGGCGGCGGCGGCGAAGGAGAATGGTGGTGCGGAGGATAAGGCCGAGTCGCCCGGTGGTAACTCCGCGCTGGACCCCGTCACCCCCACGGCGTCGGGGGAGCCCGGCGCCGACGTGCTGGCGCGGCTGGAAAAGGCGTTTGTGGAGGGGGCGGTGGGTGGTCCGTGACCGCGCCGCGGGGAGAGCTTGTGGGACGTGGCACGTCGGATATGGGATGTGGGATGTGGAGTGCCGGACGGGCGGGACGGGCGGGACCCCGAGAGTGCAAACGTGTGGAGTCTGTATCGTCTTGGATGCAAATAGATGTTGTTTGATATATGATAATGAAGGAAAGGGGAATTGGCTGGGTGGTCCCGTCGAGGTTACACAGGCTGTAACAAGAGTGGCAGGAAAACTCCAAGGAGAGAAAAATGAGAGATGTATTTCATTCAAATGCACATTTACGACGCCTCAATCTATTCAGACGAAGTCACGAGGAGAAAACCCTATCTTCGCATCGCAACAACAGGAGATGCCAAGAATACGAGGGGGGGACGTTCACGCGGCGCAGGCGCCGGTGACGTCACATGCGTTGTACCGAAGCTTTTAACGACATGAGCCGAGGGAAGCAACCTAAGGTGCAGCCTTGGTCACCTTTCCTGCTCTTGCTCTGCTCCGGCTCTGGCACGACGGGAGAGGTGATAGTGTTGGTGTCGGAACGGTCGTCCTCGGCTGGTACCGTGCGAGCGCTGTTCGAGGAGGTCCCTGTGGATTCGCCAATGGCAGGAGCAGGGTCCTGTGTCGAGGGGGAGCCCGCTCTCACTTGCTTCGCCTTTTCGAGTGTTGGAGTGGGGGATTGTTGGACGACCCAGTCGTCGAGATCAGCGTCTTGTGAAGGAAAAGACGCGTGTGAGAGGGACCAGGCAACAACGTTGTTGCACTCCACATTACGGAATACGCACCATTGATGTACTTGACGAGCTCCTTGACGTCGCAACGCCGCACGTTCCAGTGTCCCGAAACGACCAACTTCTTGGCGGCCTCGCCGTACTTGCGCTCCAAAAACTCGCGAGCGAGAGACACCACCTGGTTGTGCCCTCCCACGCCGTTGCCGTTCCGCGCGCTCCACTCTGCCCAGACATCCACCCCGAACTCGTCCGCCATCGCGTCCCTCCAGTAAATCAGGTCGTGGGTCGAGAACGAGACTAACACGGGGTAGTGGGGATGTGGATGGATCTTGCCAGAGGGTTCGGGTTTCTCGTCAACATTCGTGTCGTCCGCCGTGGGAATAGCAGTCTCTCAGTCGCGGTTGGCATGTCGCCGAGAGGATCTGCGAGCTCCAGCTTGAGTTCGAGGGACTGCTGCGCTCCGGAGGATGCGAGGGGAGGGAGGTGGCGAGTCGGCCGAGTCCCCGGAATCGGGGGAATCGTTCGAGTCGGAGTAGGAAAAGTTTGATAGAGAGGAAAGATTGCCACTGCTCTCCGAGTCGTATTTGCCGGTTTTACGAGGCAGTGCTACAAAATGTGGTAATACGTGCTTGCTCTTTCATGAAGATATCTTGAAGAAACGGGAAGAACGTTGTGAAATAGAATAGTGAGGAAGAGGAACGAGGGTTGGTGCCCACCAAACAAATCCACGACCTCCGCACAGTCTTCCCTTGGAACGTGCCATTTCCCGCCGACATTGAATCGAAGCTCGGAGCTCGCGCCGTACTTTTGCGGGAGAAGCTTTGTGACTTGCCCCCAAAACCGGGACCGCGTGCGAGCGCGTGGCTTGATGTATCGGTTCTGGAGAGCGGGCCAACGCGCACCGTGGACTTGTGCGAGTGCGTCCATCCAGAAAACAGTATTGCTTGATTGGGTGGGAGGCTCTTTCTTTATGGAGCGCAAGGCCTGGTGGGACAAAAGGAAAACGGTGTTTTGGTCACGACACCCAATCCACACCACAAGAGCCGACGCGTTCCAGCTCTTATACTTGCTGTAGTCTCATCCGTAGTCGAGTCCTCTGAGTTTGGTGGCTTTTGTCGCCTCGCTCTCTTTCCAGACTGGTTCCCGATGGCGTCATTCACATCCACCACCTGCCACTCCCATCCGACTCCTCGTGCCCTTTTCTTGCCCTGAGGCGGTTGCGGTTGCGGTGGCTTTGGTGTCTTCACGTTTGAGATGGGTGCGATGGGACCATAGATGTCCTCCACTTCGCAGGCCAGTTCGCAGACCATCTTCTTGAGCAGCAAACGTTTCCTGATATTTCTGAGCTGCAGTCGCTCCGTTTCCGCCCTGTACCGACTCTTTCTGAGCTCCTCCCACTCCGCATCGTCCGCGTGTGTCATATTTCTGGGAGAACGGACTGGGTTTAGCCGTTGGTGAACTGGCTGACACGGAACCGTGGGTGGCTCCGTGTACTCACCGTTGGCACAATCAATAATCGTGCCACACGCACGCTATTTTCCCAACACACTCGACACGACAGTCGCCTACTACGGAAGTCGAGAACGAAGGGAGGAATCACCGTCAACGTCAACCTTGTACCCTGGTCAGACTTCAGAGAGTGGAAGGTTGCTCGGAAGGCGAGAAGGAGAGGAAGAAGTCCAGCGAGTGGAAGTTGCAGAGTAGCAGATACCGGAAGAACCTGTGACGTGGGTTGGAACCATCTTCGCACTCAGATCCCTCCCTCTTTTAATGTCGGGTCCACTCACTGCACTTGCACACTGATTAGGCACGTTACGGGGGATTTTTCCCCAGATCTCTTGTGCAAGCGCGAGGTGGTGTGAGTGGGGCACTGTTTGATTTCATTTAGCCGCTATTTCTACCAGGCGGTTGGCCGCTTGCGGCGACACACTCTCGGCAATCGCAAAAGTGTCAGGTGATTGCGATGGACCAGCGCAGCCTCCTTCTCTCGCGTTACGTCCAGGCCGCGCACTGGGACGAGGCACTGTCCATGAGCATCGGATCGTCCACGAGCGACATCGTCTCCGGACCGCCCTTTCTAGCAATCGATTCGCCAAAGTCTCTCACGCTGCTCACATTCAACGACCCGCATCAAACCGACGCTGCCCTGGAACAAGCTCTTGGCCAAGTCGTCTCAGCAAACAGAAACAAGCGCATCGTGATTGAGGCCGGCGCATTCGGTCCGGTTGCCCTCGACGCTCAAGTGTTGCTCCGTCTCGGATTTGCCCAAGCGAAAGAAGGAGCAACGCCGCGTGTCAAGGCCCTTACTGCCACTGCCGCGGCTCCACAGACCCCGTCGGACGCGGAAGCAGTGTCCCTGGCGTTACCCGAGGGTCTGCGCTTGATTCGAGTGTTTCCCACCTCGCCCGAATGGGGCCATCGCATCGACATCGAACGCATCTTGTTTTACGCGTTCGACAAGGACGGATCCTACTGCACGCGGCTCAAAATCGCGTTGGAGGACATGTGCGCAAAGGGCGACGAGAATTATCTCACCATGGACGGTGACAGTGTTGCGGGGTACATGACCATGCGGTACGGGCGAGATGTCGCTTATCTGCAGGGCGCGGGGGTGCTGGAACAGTATCGTAAAAAGGGAATCACAAGGGCCATGTTGAATGTCTGTGTGCAGGATGCCATCGCAAAGGGGTTCGATTCCATGGTTACTGCCGGGTGGGGCGAGCAAGCTGAGCGTGCTTGGATTGCGATGGGGTTTACGCTGGAACTGCCTGTGCCCAAGGTCTATCGGAGAGAAGTTCAGCAGATTTAATAAATTATCGGGGCAAAGCCCGAGCTCGCCTGTGTCGAGCTTGATATAGTAATTCAGGCCTGGTCGGGATGAATTAGGTTAGGAACTCGTTCAGGTGGAAATGACTTGTCTTTGGGAGGAGTAAAGCATCTGAACATTGACACGCAGCGGCGACATACTCGAACGTCTCTAATTCTGCAGCTAAATATCACGAGTCCACGAAGCTTTGAGTTCGTGGGTGACTGGGGAGAGGAGCGCCTTCCTCAACCTGTAAGTCACATGATACGCTCACGTCAAGAGTCCCGCTACTCTCCGGGGCCAAATCACCTCGCTGAGAATCTGCGCTGCAGACTCTGCCCAATTCCGAGGCAACTGAGTGAGGGGAAGGGGTTTGGACCGGTGGAATTGTTCAAACGGTGACTCATCGAAACGGAAACCAAAGAACTCCGTTTCTTTCCACCATCAAGCATCCTATAATACCATGGACATCCCCATTTTTTAACGGGAGGGGGTGGGGAGTTCGGGTTGGCGAGAAAAGGGTGGTGGTGCACAGACACACACGCAGAACAGGCTGGCCTCCATGAGACCCTGAGCATTTTCGTGATCGCAAACTTTTAGCTTTGCACCTCCGCTCACAATCCGCTTCACTCCTTGTGAACTACGGGCTCGCAATTATTTATTCAAAATATCATGCTGGAACGCCAGTCTTTTTGCCCGATTGCTTTGTGCGACTTTAATTTGTTATGGGCTGACGTAAATCCCGCCCACGATCTTTGGCGAAATGGAACGAGTAAATGCAAAGAGTGAAATCCCATCGCAGTAGATAATTGAGAAATGTATTCCAAATGCACCAGTATGACGCCTCAACCTATTCTGCATGAAAATCACGATAGAACACCATCTTCACTCGGCTGTTGCGGCATGGCAACAAACGGAGATGCCGAGAACGACATGGGGCGGGGTCCGTTCACGGGCGCCCGTGACGCTACAAGTGGCGTCACCACGATACTCGAAGGAAGTAATCTGATGTGTGGCTTCGGTCTCTTCTCGGACACGACGGAGTGGGGAGTGGCGATGTCGGAGCGTCCGTCCTCGGTTGGTAAGGTGAGAGTGCTGTCTGTGGTCTGTGGGGATCCGCCAGCTTCCTGCATTGACGGGGAGGGTTCCTTCTTCACCATCGGGAGCGTCGGGGCGGTAGCATGCTGGACGACCCAGCTGTCGAGATTGGCGTCTTGTGAAGAACGTGGGTGTCAAAGAAGGTTCGGTACGCCTCACACTAGTTCAAACGAACGCACCATTGATGTACTTGACGAGCTCCTTGACGTCCGCACGGCGCACGTTCCAGCGTCCCAAAATCATCAACTTCTCGGCCGCTGCCTCGCCGTACTTGCGCTCCAAGAACTCGCGGACGAGCGTCACGGCTGGGTTGTTCCTGTGTGAGAGGTTCCGCTCACTCCACTCCGCCCAGACGTCCTCCCCGAACTCGTCTGCCATGGCGTCCCTCCAATAGATCAGGTCGCGTCTCGGGAACGACACGGCAGGATCGGTCTCGGTTGGCTCGTGTTTCAAATCCTTGTTCGCGGCGTTGCCGGGGTTGGAAGTCTCTCTTTCACCCTTAACCGTTTTCCAAGGGGTGAAGCCAGTTCGAGGAACTGTTCCGGGTCGTAGGACCCGGGGAGAGGGAGGTGGGGAATCGTCTGAGTCGGAATCGTTGGAGACGGAGGATTCACCGCCGTCGGAATCGTCTTTGGCGGTACGCGCGGCGATCCTACGTTCTTGCTCTTTTACAAAGCAATCTTGGAGAAACGAGTGAATAATTATGCCAAATTATGCCAAAGAAGGGAAGGGAGCAAGACTATTTTTCTCACCAAACAGATCCACGACTTCCGCACAGTCAGGCTTTGGCACGTGCCATTTTCCGTCCAACTTGAATCGAACCTCGGAGCTCATTCCGTACTTTTCCCTCAGAAGGTTTACAACTCGCGGCAAAAACTGCTTGCGTGTGTGAGCGCCATCCGTGAGAAATCTTTTCCGGAGAGCCGGCCAGTGCACGCCATGAACTTTTGCGAGTACGTCCATCCAGAAGATGGGAGCAGTTGATTTGGTAGGAGGCGTTTTTGTGGCGTGCAAGACCTTTTTGAAAAGAGTCAAGTTTGCCAGCAACGCAACCAATCCATACCGTTCGAGCCGATCCATTCCAGCACTCACCCTTGCTGCCCTCTCTTTCGCAGTTGAACCTTTTGGATTCGCTGCCTTTGGCCGCCCTTTGGCTCTCTTTCCCGATTTGTTCTCAATGGCGTCATCATCATCATCCGCCCACTTCCACCCCACTCCCCGCGCCCTTTTCTTGCCCTTTGAAGGCGGCGGTGGTGGCATCTTTTGGTTCGGAACTGGGGCGATGGGACCTTCGCTGTCGTCCTCGATTTCACGCACGAGTTTTGTGAGGAGAACGCGTTTTTCCAGGTTTTTGAGCTCGAGCTCCTCCGTTTCTGCTTTGTATCGGTGCTTTCTCAGACGCGTCCATTCTGCATCGTCCATTTGTGTCATTGAGGGGGTCGCCGCAGCAGGTGGTCGTGACAACAGAATATTTCACGCAAACCGCACACCCACCATCCCCCGCGTTTCCCAATGAATTCACCTTCTGCACCGTCGATTCCCGTCCCCTCCGCGCGCCCACCTCCCTCGCACCGTCGCTTCGTATCTCCCGCCGTCGAATCCCACATCGACGCTGTATGTGCCCGCTTGCACAACACAAACCTTGAAACGCTCTTCCGCAACTCTTTCCCAAACACCCTTGACACCACGGTCGATTTCTGCGGGATCGATCCGGCCGATGGCCTTTTGGACACGTTCCTCGTCACGGGGGATATACCCGCCTTGTGGTTACGCGATTCGGCAAACCAGGTGGCTCCGTACCTCCCCTTGCTTGCTTCGGGTGCGGAAGACTCTGAATCGCTCCGAACTCTCGTGCTAGGGCTCGTGTATAGGCAAGCCAAGTGCGTCGCGGCGTTTCCGTACGCAAATGCTTTCAAGCGGGACGGTGGGCAAAAGGGCATGTGGGACGGCGACGCCGTGACGCCGGACGTGCCGCAAGGATCGGTCGTGTGGGAAGCAAAGTGGGAAGTGGACTCGCTGGCTGCGTTCTTCAAGGTAAGTATGGCCCGCTTGCTCGTTTTCGTCCCACTCAATCACTTTGAAACACGTAGCGTAGCTCTCCAACGCGTACCACAGGCACAAACGGTCCTCCCCCTTTATTGACCCCGCGCACCCGATCTGGCTCGCCGCTGTCGAAAGAGCCCTCGCTGTTCTTCGGGAGCAACAGCGCGGATCGATGGAAGAGGCCGAGTTGGCGCAACCGGCGTACCGATTCGCGCGATTGACGGACAGAGCGACCGATACGTTAGCGATGGACGGTGGCGGGTGGCCGGCGGCCAGATGCGGTGAGCTTGATTTTCATTCGGCACGGGATGGGGTGAAGGCAGGGTGAAAATGTGACTTGCCACGCCCACGCCCAGGTCTTGTCAAATCGGCGTTCCGCCCGTCGGACGACGCGTCTTTGCTTCCGTTTCCAATCCCCGCGAACGCCATGCTGTGTGTTGAACTACGTCACTTGGTCGAGCTCCTCAACGGAGTTCTGGCAACGTGGAATGGTGAAACAGCGCGCGATTACTACACGCAGCTGGCGAATGCGGCAAAAGAAGCGACTGATCTCGCGGAAGAAGTCTTTGAGGCACTCGCAAAGTGGGGCGTGGTGAAGGAAGAAGGCGAGGACATGTTCGCGTACGAGGTGGACGGGTTCGGAAACTCCTACTTCATGGATGTGAGTGCTAGTCAAGTGCTTTTAGTTCGTTGCCTTGCTTCCAGTATTTTTTCATACCTCTTGCGTTATTTCTCACCTCGTGAGTAGGATGCAAACATTCCGTCACTGCTGTCGCTACCCTATCTCGGCTTCTGTTCCCGCTCGGACCCAACCTACGTGACAACACGGCAACGTGTGCTCTCTCCGCGCAACCCGTACTTCTTTCGCGGATCTGCAGGCGAAGGCGTCGGGGGGCCACACGTCGGAATGGGGTGGATCTGGCCCATGTCGATTGCAGTGCGGAGTCTGACGAGCGAGAACGCAGACGAGGTGCGCGAGTGTCTGCACGCGATCGTGCGCACGCAGGCCGGGACGGGGCTCGTGCACGAGGCGTTCTGGAAGGATGATCCCAACCGGTTTACGCGCAGCTGGTTTGCGTGGGGGTGCAGTCTCGTGGGTGAGATGATTGTGGACGCGTTGGAGAGGTTTCCTGCTCTGTTTGAAGAGGGGCGGACATGAAGAGTCCGAACGAGGACAATGTTTCACACATGGTTGCGTCGGGTTTCGTCAGTGTAATGTAATGAAACAATTAAATTCATTGTCCTCATCATAGCCGCTGATACTGCAAAGTGGTGCAAAGTGCATAAAAGAGGAACGCTCGGTGACGGAGCCGCTCCATTCAGTAATATATTATCGAGCACGTTCTTGCCTGGATACACGTATATCCACGGACCACGCGATCTCTCCCCATTCTCCGATCTTTCCATCCGCTATGCGTCTCCTAGCACTCGCAACTCTGCTGGTTGTATGGTCATCCATCGTCGCAGCGGGTCCGCCACAGAGCCCAAAAACGACAACTCGTGCGGCAACAACGCGCGTTACCACAACCACGACAGCCGTGCCCACTCCGCCGGGCAGCGGGAAAAAATGCACACCGAGTCCGCGCACGAGATTGACCATCATGACATTCAACATTTACGACGGCGGGTCCAGCTTGCTCAAGGTGGCGCAGGCTATTCGAGCAGCGGATGCAGACCTCGTGGGCCTCCAGGAGGTGCATGCAGAAGGAGTCCCGTGCACTGCAGATATCTGCGACCCTGCAAATGATACAAGTGCCGCATATCCACTCGCAGGTAGTTGGCTCAAAGTCATCTCCCGCCAGCAATTGTCTCATATATCAATCATCTCAATGCGATATATTTCGCAGATCTCGTCGGCTTCAAGTACGTCTACGAGCAGACCAAAAAGAACGACGCGATCTGGGCAAACGCCATCATCAGCCGCTTCCCCTTGAGCGACCCGACTCCAAACGACTTGGGCGTGCGCGTCCACGTGCCCGGCGGGCGCACCGTGTATGCCTTCAACCTCCACTTGGACGACGCGCCGTACCAGCCTTACCAGGCGCTAGGGATCGAGTACGGCGACTGGCCTTACACAAACAAGTCGGATGAACTCGTCTGCTGGGCGACGCTGACACGGGGACCGTCGATTGACTTGCTCGAAAAAGACATCAACTCTGTAAAAAACCTGGACGCGGCGTTTCTGTTTGGAGATTTTAACGAGCCCTCGCACCTCGACTGGACCGACGCCGCCGTGCGAATTGGGCTGCATCCGCTTGCCGTTCCCTTCCCGACGTCCCGCATGGTAGCATCCCTTGGATTCGTCGACACCTACCGAACAAAGTACCCCAGCGTGGTCGAAAAGCCCGGGCTGACGTGGACTCCCACAACGGCTCCCGACGACCTCACAGACCATCATGACCGGATCGACTTTGTGTACGCCAAGTCAAAGACGCTGATCGTCCACGATGTGGGCATTGTGGGTGAGAAGAAGCCAGACGCGGACATTATCGTGACCCCGTGGCCGTCCGATCACAGGAGCGTTTTTGCGCGTGTCAGTTTTTGAACTTTTGTTGCTCGCCTCATTGTGAACTTAGTGACCGCTAGCGAGCGGACTGAACGGAGGGCGAGCTCAAAACTTTTTCATTTCTGGCTAGAAAGTGTCCAACATATACATTTATCAAATTTTGAACGTTATCTTCCCTGGCTAAAAAGTGCCCTTCAGATCATGCAAGAAATACGAATCTTCGCACAAGCAATAATCAATAAAAAAACAAAACAAAATAAAATGCTAACACTGCATCGCCTTGTCCCCACCCTTTACCGTGGCTCGCCTCCCTTCGATGCTCTTGAATTTGAGCCACACATTATTCGCAAGGAGATCGAGCACTTCTTCTCGTATTCGGTCGAGCACATCGATGGCGAAATGACCCGAGTTGATCTTGCGGTGCGGGAGCATTTCATTGGCACACATTATGCTGCAAACTTCATTCACAATTCGTACCTTCGCGATGGCCTCTTGTCGCTTATACCCTTCGATATTGATTTCATTCGGGGCTCCTTGGAGCACGAAATCCACCAGCAACATGCGAAACTTCTCAACGTGGTGGTCGGAGAGATCCTCAAGCGCCGACGGGTTCTGCCTGTCCACGAAATGCGCCAGGTGGTCCGCCCACAGGGGTGTCCAGCGGGTCTTGCGTAAAGGACTTGTGCTTAGTGTAGACGTTGGCGTGCCCGTGCACCTTTCTTTCCCGTCACGCCAGATTGATCCTGCTGAATCGGTGGAAGTGACGGAGCTGTTGCTGTCTGATTTCGGGTGGGAGATACCCTTGCTTTTCCTCCACTCTTTCACGTCAAGGAAAGCCACGGAAAAGCGCTTCTGAGGGCTGCTTGGGACTTCGTGAGGGAACTCCTTCAAGATTTCCATAATGACCATGTTGTGCGCTTCAATGAACAGCTGTTCCGGAAACAAAACAGGGGTTGGAATCTTCACGTCACGTCGTTGGTAAAGAATTCACGTACCACAAGCTCGACGCAAAACTCCCTCACGGCAAACGACTTGAGCCTCTCAAACGCGTCGGCGTCTTTGCCCGTCGCCACTACTTCAAAGCCTCCCACAACCGAGCTGTCACCCTTTTTCAATGCAGGCCATTGAGAGTTGAAAGCGATTGCCATGACGGGCCACGTCACAGACGTTGCGAGCGCTGTGATCACAAAGAGGAAGAGGAAATTGGAGAGCGGGAAGAGGCGCACGACTGAAGGGGGTGGTAGTTTGAGATCCCAGATGTAGCACAAGAGAATGAATGGTCCTCCAATGAAATTCTGCATGTTTTGGAATGGGGATAAACGTCAATTGGGTTGTAAAACTAGGGACAGCACTCACACAAAGTATTAAATCCATCCGAATCATGTGGCCATCTTGTTTTTGGCAATGGCGATCAGTCCGAGGTCACACTCAACTTTAGGATCATAGACTCACCTTCCACATCGTAGAGTAACCATGCCACTACAGCGAGGAGGCCGACAAATATAACGCACGTGACGTCATTGGCAATGTAGGCCACGCTTGTGAGTATACATCCATCGTCTGCTGAACCCAACTGCACCAATGGTAGCACAACTACGACATATTTCCACGTGTTAAGGTTGCAAAGGATTGAAGTCGTCTGAGTGAGGCACTCACGGATTCCGGTGTACAAAGCTGTCGCCCCAAGAACGAGAAACATCAAGTTGACGTCTCCGAAAAGCCTCTTACGAGCGAGAAGAGACAGAATGATTTTCTTGCGGAAGTTGGGTCGTTCGGCTGCCGTGGTGGATCCCTGGTATCCGCGGTCCAGCAAACGCTGGTTTCCATCCCATAGGCGCACTGCTAAAGAGCCTAGCGCGACCTCGATAAGTACATAGCAGTGTAGTGTAGTTGCGTAACGAAACTGGAAGATACCAACATCCTCGAGCAAGAAGAGCATATATATCTGAAGGACACGTCACAACACTTGTAGGATCTTTTGTAGGAGATAGAGCTACTCACAGACAAAGTTCCCAACGTGAACTAAGATGCCGGCGATGTGGCAATTCCATTCGTGCATTGTCACTTGGGATATGGGCGGTCATCAACTCCTATCGATCCGTTTTCCGCTGTCAGATACCTACAGCCCAGTGTCACCATCGTGGCGTCAAAAAGTCCCGCGAGATTGTAGAAGAGCAAGAAGGGGAACCCTCTTTGGTAGATGCCGTACGAATTTCGCATGGCAAATAAGAGAGGCATCGAGACGACAAAGAGGATCGCATAAACAATGAGAATTATTTGACTCGATCTGGATGGAGGGGGTGCCAAGGGAGAGCGGAAGGCATGTTGGACATCTGGATTAACACATTCCAGTCGATCGCTCTTTCTCACAGAGGGAGTCTCTCCAGCAGCGATCCGTGGTCGACGCCTGCCTCCATGCGCTTATCTCGAGCGAGGGAAGGGACTGTGTGCAGTAGTGGATGTGGGAAGGCACCAACACGGCTGCCTGATCGCGACAGTGCCACGCCGAGCGCTTCGCCGACGGCGCTATATCCGGCATGGCCAATGGTGAAGATTAACATAGCAGAGAGGGTTCTTGGCTCCTTAAAGCTTGACCTCATCAGAATAATTGAATACAATTGATCGATGCCCCCTTCTGTGGTCGACCACGGCATTCGTTCAATCGTCCCACCGCTTCCTCATTTCTCTCTCCATCCCCGCGTAGACCTCGCTTTCCCTTTCTACGCAATGTCGCACTGGACACAGCGCGTCGTCAAGCTACCTGCCAAACGGCGCGGCTGCCACTTGGTCACAAACGACATCGTGTCCCAGGTCGGGCCTGATTTGGCTCAGTTCTCTGTTGGGATGGCAAACGTGTTCCTTCAACACACTTCCGCGTCGCTCACGATCAATGAAAATTACGTATGTCGATGATCATTGCAGCTCTTCCCTGGGTGGGACACCTGTTACAGCACCTCTTGTCTCCAGGACCCCGACGTCAGAGTCGACATGGAGGTTGGTATCCTTGCGGATGGAGCAACGAAGCACAAAGGATCTCACTATTTACAAAACACTCACTTAGATGATGCTCAACCGCCTTGCCCCCGAGAACGCCCCCTACACTCACACAATGGAAGGCTCTGACGACATGCCAGGGTGCGTGGCTTCAGTTTCCCGCTCTCCCTACTGCCTGCCTGCGTAGTGTCTCATTTCCCTTCTCTCCTACACACCAGGCACGTGAAAAGCTCGCTGTTTGGCGTGTCGCTCAACATACCTGTGCGAGATGGCAAGCTGGCCCTGGGGACCTGGCAAGGAATTTGGCTATGTGAACACAGGGACGACGGGGGCGGAAGGAAGGTGATGGTGACCGTGCAAGGGTTGAAGAAGTGATAGCCTGAGGAGAGGGCAGTTAGCACAAATTGTTTTTCTGTTTTATGTACATTCGAATTAGCAAGTCAGCACCAATCTCATCCACCCTGTCCACTTGTCCTTACAGTTGGGGTGAATAGTTCTGTTAAATCAAGCATTCATCGTTTATAGGTTCGAAGTTGGGGTAGTTTTACAGAAATTTTAATCGAAAAAAATAACTGAAGAGTCGCTTTGACTCGGCATACTGAAGGAATCTAATCTACATTGGTATCACTGATTTCCAACGACACATCCTCCTTGTTGTCCTCCTGCTTGTCCTCCTCCTCTTTGACATCATCAGCGACAGCGGCAGTCTGCTCACCGCTGGTCGCAGCATTTTCTGCTCCCTTCGCATCTTTCCGTGCGGCCTTCCTCTCCTTTGCTTCTTCGACGGCCTTGTCCACATCCTCTTCAGAGACAATGCGATCCTCACCATCGCATTCTTCGATCAAGAAAGCACGGCGCGAGAGTTGCCGAAGGCACTCTGCGATTTTCTCATCCTGAGACAAGCGTTTGTGCACGGCAACGTCAGGGTCTGGCTGTTCGACACTGCTGGGCACTGCAGCCGCTGCCGTGCGACCATACCACCATCCCAACCACTCCGCAAGCCGATCAGCTTGACTCGACGGTTTCTCCTTGCTTTCTGGTTCAACTTCCGGCGGAGATGCAGAGACAATAAACCAGGAGGTCTGCTTGAATTCCTCGTTTGCTAGTCTGCCCGCTTTCGGTTTCGTCCCACTAAGTGCGCCCGACTGTGCTTTAGCCTTGAGTTTCTTGTGCTCCTCTTCCCACCACGGCTCCCCACGGACCCACACGCGCCATTTCCTCTTGCCGTTGCAGAGCTCCCCCTCAAACGTGCCTTCTTCCCCCATTCCAAAAGTCCAGTAATCGTTCCCATGGGAGTCGCGTCCGAAAAAGTCGCCTCCTCTCAGAATACCGCCCATCTTCGGGTTGACAGTCGTCTCCAACCATTCTTCAACGTGCCCATAGCGCTCCAGCTCATGTTTGCGCCGCAGGTCCCATGCTTTGTCCTCCTTTTTCATGTCCTCGGAGATTGCCGTAGGAGGTGCAGCAAGGAGCTTGGTGCGTCGCTCAATGTCGGCGAGTGACATCAGACGACGGTGCTGTGTGATACGCTGGAAGTGGAGCGATTTCTGGACATGCAAGGCTTTCGAAGCTTCGTCAATTGCGCTTTTTGTATCAAACGGTGTCGTGTTACAGCTACCGAACGCGTTTCGCTCGCAGAAGAACACTTACTTTTGTGCCACTGAGGAGTTGTTTAAAATCCAGTCCAGGACCCTGGAAAGGCACTGCAGCCTTTCCCTCGTTCCTCCCTTCACGGTCACCTCAAAGCAACGTTGAACTTCCATGACTATTTCCCTGTGTCTGCTCCCTTTCTTTGGGTCGTACAGCAGCAAATCCTTTGTTTTGCTGTAGTTGATACCACACTCTCCCGCGACCTTCTTGTCGTAGTTTTTGAACAGCTCTTCGAGGATGTCATTAAACTTCGCGGCGGGCACTCGGGCGTCAGTGCGTTCGAGGTCCGCGTTCGCGATCACTGCTGTGACGAGGTTGGCGAGCACGTTCAGGGTGAGATCTTGACGGCAGATTGACCGGTAGGTCTGCATTGATACGAGACGGCGTTTGATCCACTTCTTTCAGGAACAAGAAACGACAGGGGTCTCACAGTTTTGGGTATTTCGAAAATCTCTCCAAAAGCCCTTGCGAACTCCCGCACTTGGAGCCAAGCACCCACAACTTCTCCTTCCACGCCGTCAACTGAGATTGGGGTCACTTCCGGCAATGGAGGTTCCACCTTGGGCTTTGGAGGAGCTTTCGGCTTCGGAGGTTTCGGAGGAACCACAGTGGAGCTCGTTGGTGCGGCAGTCGATCCTGCGACAGAATTCTGCGGAAGAGTTTTGAAATGTTAACAACTGGCGTTGACGTGGAGGTTTAAAATTTCTCGCTCACCTTCAAGATTGGTCCCGTTGCAGCATTTGGTGCTTTCGGCTTCGGGTTGATGCTGGGCTTGGCTTTCTTCACCGCTTGCACGAGCATCCCTGCCGAAGTTGCGATTAAGCTATCTTCCGCCGACTCGCCGACTGTCTGTTTCTGGGGCTTTGGAGTCTTTGGCGACTTTGAGAGCACCTCGGAGGTGAGATTTGGATTCGAGGCAAGCAACGAGGCGACACTGGCGCCCATTTTGCGAGCGTGATGCGACAAGATTCCGGTGGGGGGTAGGCTTTGGGTTTTGCATGATTCAGTTAGCGACCTGGCGAAAGAAGGAGTACATGACTCTCGAACGCACCCTTGCTTCTTCCGACATATGCTGCAGTCTATAGCATCATCAAGTAGGCGGGTTTATAAGAGTAGAGGTTTGGGATGGGGTGAGAGGAGGTGCACGCAGCGAGGGTTGGAGAGGACAAATCAGCATTGTCGTTTCGTGGAGTAGACGAGCTCCAAAATGCAAGAACAACGTACTGCAAATCCCTCGGCATTCAGGACACTACGGTATGGCGGTTGGAATGATAACTGAGTAACTCTCGATTCATGACACTGAGACATCCACGTAAGTCTCACCTCCCACACTATGTCGGTGGAAGCAATTGGTTAACACTGGATACAGCCAAAGAATGCAGCTTCATACTCACCGTACTTCTCATCAGAAAACCCGCAGTGGCCATTCCTCCGTGCATCTCCATCGGGAACTTCAACCGCCATAATGGCCACCCCGTCCTCGCCATAGCGACCCAAGAGGCATTTCTAGGAAAGTTCATTGAGGGTTAGCTCGGAGTTCGACGAAACCAAATCAGAAAACCAAGAGACTCACCCGACCAATGTGATAGTACGCCCCACAGCGCTTCGTGGTGGGGTTCTTTTTCGTCCCGGAAAGAATCATCTTCGTGCACGAGACTGTGCAAAGGTACAAGGGTTACCATCAACAGGTTGTCACGGGCAACCAAAAAGAGCCACAGTCCCCCGCAATCTCAATCTCCGTGTTCCAACATAAATAGCTTCCGTCCTATGTTCCAGGCCCCTTAAAAGCGGTTGACTCACTCCAAGCTTCGGTAGTCTTCTGGCGACACTGCCGACACGTCTTCCCCGCCACCGGATCGTACACGACCCCATTAATAATCCTGATCTCGGTATGTTTCGTGCGCTTCTTCGTGGCGCGGTTCTGCACGCGGGGTGGGACCGTCGAATCAAAAGAATCAAACGTCCGACGTCAAGAACGTTGATCGGGGTCCACACAACACAACATCAACGCAACCCCTCACCTCCGCGCCATCCACATTCTGGTTCTCGATGTCGCTCTCGGCCTTGCGCTTCTTACTCCCCGACTGTTGGCCATCCGCCGGCGCCGGCTTGGCGACCCCCTTCACTTGGGGCGCTGGACCAGCCGATGGGTTGTTTCTCTTATCCTGGAGGGGACTCGCGGCTCCTTGTCCTCGCAATGGGGTCATGCCGCGCACCAGGGGGGATTTGGGCGCGCGCCATTTGCCGTCGGGAGATTGGAACGGTCGTAGCGACGCGGGGGGTTGCGTAAGGACGATTTCGAACGAAGTGGGTGGGAAATGGGGCGTGGGTGGAGGCATCGCGCGTGCGGGCGTGCGAGCGTTGCGATCGAAAGGGAATTGGGGTAGAAATGGGGGTGGGAGCGACGCCCGAGCCACACTGCAAGTCTGCAAGCCCAAGGCGAAGAATAATACCACATCATTTGACTTTTCAAGTAAGTTTATCGTACATATGCCCGAGGTCATAAAAATACAGCAAAACAAAAAGACAATCACGTATATACAAACCCCACAAATTCATTTTTCAAGTCCACGAATCAAAGATCAGTCCTCCCCATCCCCGTCGCCACCTCGCCACGCACCCACGCCCGCCAACTCCCACAAAAGATCCACTAACCCTCCAACACCAAACCCACTCACGGCCTCTTCTTCCTCCTCGTCCTCGTCCTCCGCTACCTCGGGTATGGCCGGTAGGAACGCGGCCCCGCCCAGCCCGGGTCGTTGGCGGGCAGACGAGGACCCGGACCCGTACCCGGACCCACCGCCGCGAGACCGCGACGACGACGCGGACTTGTCGAGGTCGGGAGTGCCCGCGTGGGCGGCGCTTCCTGGCCATGTCCACCACTGGAAGGATTGGTGGGGCTCGGGGGGCGCGGGCGAGGGCGACGGGAGGAGCGGGCGAATGACATTTGCGCTGGACGACCCGTGCGAGAGGTAGGAAGGCGCCGTGGCGTCGCTTTCGGCCTCGGTGTCGGTCATGGCGCCGCTGTCCGAGAGCTGCTTCACGAGCCCGCGGACGTGTCGTGTGACGCGGCCGTCGAATGGGTCGAGAATGAACTACGCGCGAGTGACGAGGGGTGGAGGGGGGGGTGGCGCCAAGTGTGGGACAACGGGACAATGGAGAAAAAAGAGAGCGGACGGACTTACCTTGATCAAAAGCCACCACCCAAGGCTACTCATGAGAATCCCTGCCGCGACCGGACCCCATCCCATGCGCTCCACCGCATCCGGGACCGGCGCGCGCATCGCCCCACCTCGTCTGGACCCATTGAGCTCAAACCCTCCGTCTAGGGCATCCAGCCCAACAACTCCCATTCCCGCATCGTCGGCAGCCACAAAGTCCATCCACCACCGCCGGACAAGATGCGACCCGGCCGAGAACGTGCACGCCCCGGCGAGGAGCGCGGCGCACCCGAGGGAGACGGCGTAGGCGAGGATGATGATGAGACCCGATTCGCGGTACATGACGACGAAGGGGTTCAAGGGGCGGGTGGAGATGTCGAGGGTTAGGTTTTGGAGGCATCTGTGTTTGTGGGGGGGGGGGGGGGGGGGGGGGGGGGGGGGGGGGGGGGGGGGGGGGGGGGGGGGGGGGGGGGGGAGGGGGGGGGGGGGGGGGGGGGCGGGGGGGGGGGGGGGGGGGGGGGAGGGGTGCGGGGTACGGCAGAGGGTAAGCGTGAGCCACCGACTCGCATAAGGGCGGGGAGAAGGAAACACCACCCACCGATTACACCGATACGGAATCTGATCCCTCTTCCCGCCCTTAATCGGCCCGCTATTCCTCCTCCCCCTGCCTCCTCTCGCCTGCGCCTGGGCGCGGTCCGCTCCACCAAGCTGCACCTGCGCGGCCATGACGAGGGCGCCCCAGGGCCCCGAGGACAGGACGCGGCGGGTCAGGCGGAGGAGCGCGGCGGGGTTGGTTGGGTCGCGAGGGGGAGCGAGTTGCGCGGCACCGGCGGGGGGAGGCGCGGCGGGGGTGGTTGTTGGGGCGGAGTCGATCCATTTTTCGAAGCTGGGTTGTGGGGGGTGGGGAGGTGGAGAATGTCAGAGACAGTTGTGAAGCTGCTTCACAGTGGAGGCACTTTCCGCTGGTCTTGTGTGGGAGCACTATCACAAGCTCTTCCTGTTCCCACTCTTCCTGGTAACGCAAATGAAGAAGCTATTTCATGGTTTCCGTAGGTCTCTAGAAGCTCAAATCACCGGTTTCCAGCTCCAGCCTATCCAGTAACCGGAACCGTAGAAACCGTTTCACAGTACTGTGGTTTTCCGTGGGACTTTGATGCCAGTGCAGTCACAAGCTCATAGCTCGTACAGCCCCGAACAGCCCCACTTCAAAGGGCACACCTTTCTGTCCCCCTCTTTCACCGACACGACACGCACCAGTGCTGGTGAGCATACTGCAAGTCCTGGTCCTTGCAGCCCTCACAGGTCCTGATGATTGACCTCCTCCTTTTGGACCGCGGGTGAGCGTGCGGAGAGGAGGCGGAGAGGTCGTCCCAGCATATCCAGCATCGACTGGCGTGGGCGAGGCCCGAGGGCGGGTCAAGTGGGAGGGAGGACGGAGCGTCGACGTCGGAGGTGTCGGAAGGTTGGTGCAGGGACAGGTCGGAGGCGAGCATTGCAAGGGGAGGTTGGGGGGAAGGGGGAGATGGAGCGTTTGCAAGGGCGGAGATGGACGCAGGCGTGGCAGAGTGCGCAGCGCAAGTGGGGAGAGAGCGTTGGGTGTCTTTCGTCCGCGAGTTGTGCGCAGGTAGCGCCTGACGCTATTGTGATAGCACCGGTTAGGGGGGAACCGAGTGGTGACAGGCGGTGGCAGCGCGCGAGTGGAGTGTGCCAAGTGCAGCGCAACGGTTGCTCCGGTGTGGTGCGCAGCGTGCCCGTGTCGCGTGCTTTGTCCTGACGTCCCTGTCGTGCTATCACGTGAATGCGACTGCTCGTTCCGGCTATTCTCAATCTTGCTGCGGTCACATGCATCCGCCGCCCTTTGCTTCTTCTCCTCTCCCCTCTTCCTCGTCTCATGTCGCGCGCGTCAGGGGAATCATCTCTCCGCGCTTTCGTCTCAAACGCGCACTGGCAGTCCAGAATGGCTCTCACTACTTACCTCGACTCGAGTGCTGTCAAAGGACTTTTACACATGCGACACCCTCACCGTCGCCAAGCTTCAAGGCGTCGATGCAGTGTACACTGAAAGAGATATTTCTGTCTGATACCTCTTACAGTTTGCATTTAATAGATGAGCAACAGCCCCACTTGCCATCCCGAGCCGAGACCGAGATAGCAGACGATAGTCCGGCAGTCCGTGTTCTGTTGTCC
Organism: Gonapodya prolifera JEL478; assembly: GCA_001574975.1. Classification (NCBI taxonomy): domain Eukaryota; kingdom Fungi; phylum Monoblepharomycota; class Monoblepharidomycetes; order Monoblepharidales; family Gonapodyaceae; genus Gonapodya; species Gonapodya prolifera. The sequence goes on from KQ965782.1 coordinate 246,701, forward strand.
AGGCCATCAAGACTCGCACTTTGTCGGAGGATGCATGACTCACCGCTCACCACCTCTGCGATGTACGGTGTGATGGACGTGTATTCTCCAGTCCGGCATTCTGGTGTACCACGCAAGAATCAATGGAGCTCCAGAAGCGAAGTTTCTGTCAGACATTTCGATGGACGTGTCCGTCTGTTTCTGCCTTCTGCCAACTCCAGTCCGGCGGAACTTACGATTCTGGTGCACCACACAAGAATCAATGGTGCTTCAGAAACGAAGTTTGTGCCAAGACATTTCGATGGACGTGTCCGTCTGTTTCTGCCTTCTGCCAACTCCAGTACAGTCCGGCGAGAATTACGATTCTGGTGCACACACGAGAATCGATGTGCTCCAGAAGCGAAGTTTGCGCCAGACACTGCAAAGGCCCGTGATGCAGCAAAAGTACGGCGAGAATTATGGTCTTGGCGCACACACCAGAATCGATGTGCTCCGGAAGCGTAGTTCGCGCCGGACAATGCGAATGGCCCGTGATGCAGCAAAGCACGGCGAAAATTATGATTCTGGAGCACCACACAATAATTAATGGTGCTCAAGAAGCAAAATTTTCAGCGGACATTGCGAATGGAGTGAATAGTGCAAAGCACGACGAATGCCACGGTTATTGGTCTCCCACGAGAATCACAGTCGAGACAACGTGTCTGCCATCACGACAAACAAGGACTGCACCATCTCACCAACTGTCGACCCGACCATTCAAGGTGCTCTAATCCGCATTACTCGGACAAACTGTGTGTACATTTTTCAACCTGCCAAATGCCAATCTTCCATCAAGTCGCACGCTTTGTCGCAGGACGCACCCATCCATCCGGGCCTGGCATGTCTTTGCCACCCCGACCCCGACTTGGTGCTCCTCTGCCAAAGTGCGCGCCTGAATGACTACGCTTCTCCATCTCCCCCTCTGTGATGTACGCCAATTGCCGTTCCGTCGAGAATCAAATGTCGATGGACGTGGCACATATCACGTGTTCTGCGATTACCCTGCGTCGCTGCTGGGCCCCTTCTCCGAACTTCTTTACCCCCTCACTCTGGGGCTTGTGATTTGATCGAGTTTAGATCACGCAGATAATAATTTTAAATATTTAATAAGTACAATCGCTCTTCTAGTGCTTAGCTCCCTCTCCCGGTTGGACTCCCATCTTCTCCGCCATGATAGCCGTGTACTTCGCCTTGGGCTCTACGAATCCGGGCTTCTTGGACGCTTCGTCGTACACTCGCTGTTCCAGCTCCTTAACGTC
>KQ965782.1:250587-307271 GCA_001574975.1 Gonapodya prolifera JEL478
TCCGAAGGGTCCCGTGACATGAATGTGACGGTATTCTCGCCGAGCGAAGGGTGGTAGATGGTGCCGACATCCATTGTGTGGAAGCCCAGGCATTCGGTGTAGAATTTCACTGCAGCCAAGAAGAAGCGGTGCGTTTTTCATCGGGTTTCAGCGACGATTGCAGTGAAAATCGGATGCGAGGATCGACTCACCCTGTTTCTCCATGTCGTAGACATGGATTCCGACGTGAGACATGTGCAAGTTCTTCACCTCGTGCTTTGCCATTTCGCTGGTTGGAGTTTGCTTTGGGTGATGGGTGGATAAAAACACTGAGCTGCATCGCCTTGTCCTTTATAAGATGGGGTGGGCTGAAAAATCGACCCGAAGGGCGGGTAATTGGGTGTGAGTCGTAACGCCTGCGGACAGCGGATTTTCATGTCCCCCACTTACGGCCGGCCCACTATCATCCCGTGGCATGTTTATCTCCAAAAATGGAACGAAACCACGACACTTTTCACACTTCTCGTAAAGTTTCACTACACTTGACATGACTATCGACGAGTTTGACGTCGCAATTGTCGGCTACGGGTGAGAAACAACATCACTTCCTTCTACAGCGCGATTCCAGTCTCTAACTTCTTTCTCTTTCTCTTTTAAGACCGACCGGTGCCGTTCTGGCCAATCTTCTCGGGTTGACTGGAATTAAGGTTGCCGTTATTGAGCGCACACGATCCATCGACCCGAAGCCGCGTGTTATGCGGAAGGGTGGAGAGTGATGCAGGTTGCTGGAGTTGTCAAGGACTTCATTCCTAAATCCACGTGGTTATCGCTACTCGTGGTGTTGATTGTTTGGAACGTCTGAAACTCTGCTTTATTTCTAGCGAACTTGCCGGCGGTGTCTACACTGGAGTCGATGGAGAGCCAATTCTTCATTTTGAAGTTGATCCGGTTAGTACAAGTACATGCCAACGTGAACTCAACCGTGTATGCCACAATAATTTTCGTCTTTCATTTATGTAGAATCCACCGTTCGCCCAAGGGTGGCACCCCGCCGTTGTATCATTCAGACGGAGCTCGAAGAAGATATCCGTAAAGGCGTCAAGCAATTCTCGAACGTCAAGGAGCTCTTGGGGTACAGTGTATTCGGGCTCGGGGAAGAGGCCGAAGCTGTGACGTTGAAGCTTCGCGTGTTCAACGAAGAGACTGGAACTGCCACAGACACGGCCGGAGAAATGAGTATTCGGGCAAAGTTCGTCATGGGATGCGACGGGGGCAACAGCGCAATCCGGAAGCTCATCAACACCAAAATGAACAGTCTTGGATTTGATGAGGTTCGTCGCGTTTCATCACTGCAATTGCTCACTGACTGAATCCCCTTGGTGACACTCCGCGTTGCTTCCCTCGCTAGTGGTGGGCGGCTATTGATGCCTACGTCCTCAGGGACGACGCCACCAAGCACTTGGACCCCGCTCGCGGATACCTCTACTGCAACCCGAAGCTCCTGGCTTGACGTTCCCTTGCCCGCGCAACATTCGAAGGTGGGAAGTTAAGCTTCTCCCGAACGAAGGTAAGAGTACAGGCTATGATCATGTGCGTGTGGGAACACGTGAATTCTACCGGTTTTCCCAAATAGACCCGGCGGACTTCTCTCATCCCGAGACTGGACCTGAACGGTGCATGAAGCTTGGGGAGGAGTTCGGCACCGACTTGGACTCACTGAAGCTCTGGCGCGCAGCGACGTACCAGCTTCACTGTCTCGTCGCGGACAAATTCTCCTCGAAAAGCATGAGGGTGTTCATCGCCGGTGACGCTGGTGAGAAAGTCTCGCACTTCTACATTGGGCGACATTAAGCATTGTGTCATCATTTTTGCAGCGCACCAAATGCCTCCGTTCATGGGACAAGGACTTGTCTCCGGCGTTCGTGACGCCAGTTTCCTCGCCTGGAGACTGGCGTACCACCTCAAGAATGAGCAATTGATTCCCCCGACCGAGTCGAAAGTCCTCGCCAGCTACGAGGTTGAACTCAAGCCTTACATCACGAGCATTGTCGGAATGACCAAGTATCTGGGCAACCTCATCGGAGAGCCGGACATGGAGAAAGCAACAAAGCGCGACTTGGCCATGCGAGAAGCCATGAAGAGTCAAGAAAAGGCCGTGAGCAGGGAGGATCGGCTACCAGTTTTGTTGGGTGGTATCATTGGTTTGGGAACGCCTGGGGCAGAGAAGAACTTTGTTCAGCCTTTTGCGTTCTCTGCGGACGGAAGAGGGAGATGTTGGACGACTTCCTCCCACATGTCGATCGCCAGAGCACCTCTTGGTGGGCGCAACTGTGGACTCGGTCAGCGAGTGGCTTAATGCAGACAATTCCGCTTTCTTTGACCAAATGGGTGGGCAAAAGCTGGTCTGCCTGGCAAAGGACGCGAAGGATGGGTTCGCCGGGGAAGTCGCAGGCGTGCGAGTGGTGCGGGAAGAAGACACCATCTTGACTGACTGGCTAAAGTTGCATGGAAATGCCACTGTTGCGGTTGTGCGACCAGATCGTAGCTTCTGTTACGGTACGGCTTCATCTGCGGAGGGTCTTAATGATCTCTTGGTTACTTCGCAGAAGATGATCGTTGTGTGAAAAATGATGGGATGCTCGTTGTGATGAGATGATTGTTGTTATTGTTGTTTAATTATCATTGGGGACAAGACGTACATAATATTCTCGTTGCAGTATTTGACTTCCGAACAGGTAGCTCAAAATCTCCGCACCAGCTTCAGTAGTTCATATTCAGTCCCGAGGATGATTCGGGTTGGACTCTCACCTGGAGGAGGATTTCAATAAGGGCTTTTGAAGAATGATATGCCCATGTCTGTTTCATCAATAAGACTTCCAAGGTTTCCGATGAAAATAATTGCACATTACTTGTCGGTCCTGAATGTGCCTTAAAAGCTTGTTATATTCCTCTGCTTCATGCTTACGGTAACAGTCCCGAACGAAGGCAAGAGTGGCAGCTTTTCATTGACTTGAATTTAAATCGAAAAATTGGTGGCAACGTTTGTTACAGCGTGGAGTGCGAATCAGAGAGTCCGTCACCGACTCCATGTTGTTCCCTTGTCTAGTTCCAGAAATTGTTTTCATCTACCCACCTCTGCCGCCGCCTTTATAACATAAAGGATGCCCACGGGGTGGAAGTCGCAATCCATGTGAAGGGAAACCTCGAGTGCCATCACCAGAAACACAACAATGGCTGATTCCGTCGCACAATCAGTCAGCAACAAGCGGTAGAAACTGAGAGAGTACTCGCTCTTACCTCGTCGGCCGGACTTGATGGCTGGTGGTCTGAACGTTGCAGGGTGACTTGAGCGGTAACATTCCAAACCAACGACCGGTGAGCACCGCACGGAGCCATCCACAGTGAAGGGCCTGTGGTGAACGCCAATCGGCCAATGATCCCCGAAAGCCGGGTGAAATGGAAGGCATCTGAGGTGCAACCGACCACAGTCGAGGCCCAAATTTATCCGCTTCAGCAATCAACTCACTGGAATAAAGGAGATGCTGCATCCACCGGAGCTGCTTCTGGCCATTTTCGGTCAGTACAACAACCCATCTCCTACTCTGCCGTCGTCAGAAACACTCTATTGTCTCTCTTTCAAGTCCAACTAAACGCGGAATCTCTTCTCGCATCCTCTCTCGTATCCCACTCATGGAGGGAATCCGCATTGCACATTTTGGTCTCAAACCCACCCTTGCGGTCCCGAATGGCCCTTGTTGGCTACCTCGACATGCTGTCGCGACACCTATACCTACGAGATTCGGTCAACCAGCTCGACCTGGACCGAATCGGCGACCCGCTCGGCATTTCCGAGTTCCAACGGATTGCCGAATTTGCCATGCCGAGACTGAGAAAGCTGACGCTGCCCCGACAATACCGTCTCCTGTCGGCGTTCACAGAGCGCGACTCCACAGTTCAATCTCTCCTTGCGAGTGCAGAACGGCTTGAATCGCTTGACTGCGCTTCTTACGCCTTTGGCGAAGACTCGTTCAGGACCCTGAACGACCTCCCCACTGTCACGAGCCTCACCCGCGTCTTTATCTCCACCAGGAGGGACAGCGAACTACTGTGCAAATTTATCGAGCGCCATCCAAAGATTGTGAAGCTTGGCGTAGACGGGTTCCCGGACACGTACGGCGATGATGTTCTTTTGGCCTTGTGCCAGTACTCCACCGAACTGCACGACTTTTCCGTAGGACACTCGTGGAACGTGTCGCCAGATGCAGCAGTGGAGTTTATCGGGAAGAGGGGACCGTCCATGACCGGACTCAGTGCGAGAGCGACTCCGGGATTCTTCTCACTTGGCGTTCTTCAGGGACTCTCCCAGGCGACACGGCTTCAATGCCTCAGTCTTTGCTGTGGCAGCACCGTGTACGCCCTCTCCTCCGACTCCCTCCGGCTGCTCTGTCGCACAATTTCTCCCGTTCGAGTGCTGGTCCTGCAACGGCAGGTTCACTTGGACGGAGACATCCTCACCCGTTTGTGCGAGCGGCTAGCGCCCACGCTCGTTGGCCTGGACGTTTCTGGATGTGTGCTCCTTCCGGAAGAAAGCCTCCTCGACGCGTTTGGCGGCGAGGAAGGAACACGCCTAGAACGACTTGAGCAGTTGAACCTCTGCGACGTGCCCACGGTTACCGACAAAGTACTCAATACCCTTGCGACACACTTTGCAACAACTTTGACGTGTTTGGATGTTGGGACGACCCAAATTACGGATCAGGGTTTGCACAACCTAGTCGAGGAGTGTACCGATTTGCAGTGGCTTAGCTTTTTCACCGTGGGAATGGAAATGCCCTTGACGCGAGAGGCTGTGAAGCGTAAAGGCATCCACGTTGCCGAGAGCCTGTTTTGGATCGATTGGCGGTTGGTGGGGTGGTGATGCGAGAGCCTGTTTTGGATCGATTGGCGGTTGGTGGGGTGGTGATGAACATCAAGTGTCCAAAAGTACATCGAGTTGCTATTGCTGTATTCATTTCATTTGATACATCAACAATAGTGATCGTGAGGTCACAAAATATTGAAGGAAGTGAACGGAAATAAAGTTATTTGCAACTGGCGAGTGGAGAAACAAATGCTCTGGGATGCGCTGACCAGGCGGGACCTTGACTGGCTCCGTGCCCTCCTGCGTCGCTCTACGACGGATCCCAACGCTGTCGACTCTCTTGGCCGAACCGCGTTGCACGTCGCTGTGCAAACGGGCGATCGGGACGTTACACTCGCCCTACTCGAAAGCGACCGCGTCAACGTCAACGCCGTCGATGCGGAGAGCGGATGGACTCCACTGCATATGGCATTTTATTCGGGAAGGCTCCTCGTAGCGGCAGACTTGTTGAAACGAAAACCGGACTTGACCATCACCGATCGCGAGGGGAAGACGCCAATCGACCTTCTCTTGGCGTCGTACCTCCGCGCGCCACATCAACTGGGCGACGGAGGCGAGAGCGATGCATTGAAAGAAAAGGATTTCGACAGCGATGACGAGTCGTCCCCCGTCAGCAGTGGTCTTCTGCCACACTCCACTGCGGTTTTCGTCTGGGGAAGCAATGCAAACCACACGCTGGGAGTACCGGGCGACAAGGCGTACCCCGAGCGGGTGGAGCTTGCTGCAAAGAGCAAGGTCTCCCTCGAAACGTTAAGCCAACACCAACCGATTGTGAATCAGGTTGTCATGGTGAGGACGCCTCAAGCGAAAGAGGCACCGCATCATAAATTGAATTTGTGACCGTCGGCAGGGCAAGTTTCACACTGTATTCCTCACTTCTGAAGGGGCGTATGGTTGTGGATACGGATTAGGCGGACGATTGGGTTTGGGCGACCAAGAAACCCGCTTGGAGCCCAAAATAATCCCTCTCCCGTTCACGGCCTTCTCTGTATCGACCGGCCCGGACCATACCATTTTTGTTTCGAAACGTGGTGAGGTGTTCACGTGTGGCAGCAACGAGCACGGCCAGCTGGGGTACCCTGTGGAAAGTGCCGGGTCCGAAGTGCCCCACGCGAAAGATCTGCGAGAAGTAACGGCACTTAAGAAGATTGTGGTGCTTGGGGCGGCTGCGGGGAAGTGAGTGAAGCTGTACCCCACGGATGAAGAAAGGAGTAAAGAGCACCCCACCAGGTTTCACTCCGCAGTTTACACGAGCACTGGCGCTGTGTACACATGGGGGCTCAATACGGGCCAATTGGGGTATCCCATCCCACCTAATGCAGTCTCGGAGATCTCCGAAACACCACGAAAGGTGCCTTCTCTCACGTCCGGCCAAACCATCCTCCAAATTGCCGCAACCAACAATGCGACTTGCGTCCTACTTGATTCTCATGACATTTTGGTGTTTTGTGGATTCGGAGTCGAGAAAGTCATCTTCCCACCCCCAATACCCTTCAATGCAAAGATGAAAGATGGGAGCAAAGTGTTCAAGTTTTATCGCTCTGCAAAAGTAAAGGACACAAGCAAGATTGTCAAGATCACAGCCAACAACTTCCAATTCCTGGCGTGAGTATGACGAGAAAAGGTTGCCACTTTACGTTTCTTGACGAGAATCAAACTCTAGATTGACGGAGGCAGGCGATGTCATTACATGGGTTCCACCGGACGTCCAATACGCCGAGGACTGGCGACAGAAACATTTTTGTCCCCAGAAGCGACCTAAACGAATCTGGTCGCGGCGAAACAAACACCTGAAAGCTGTCGATGTTGCGATTGGACTTGATTCGGCCGTACTCTTGGTTACAGAAGCCGGAAACGTGTTTCAGGGGAACCCGAGAAAGGAGATCAAGTCTGGGGGTGGGGTAGAAGGAGCCTTTTACAAGTACACCAAGGTTCCCGGATTGCAGCATATTCGGAGTGTTGCGGCAAGCTCTGCAGGTGAGGTCCGCACGACGTTTATGTGTCCTGATATCCGAACATCTCAATGTGTCGCGCTTTGTGCAGGAGCGTTCGCTGCCGTTCGTTCGGACAGCAGACCAATGCCAAACTCTATCGAGACCGCCTCTCTGAAAGACGCACTTTGTGGCGCCTTCGAACATATCGTGCAAAGGGATGTGGATGAACAGGACGAATTTGCAGATGTTGTCTTCAGCGTGTCCGGACGTGAAGTCTGGGCACACCGTATTGTGCTTGCGTGTCGCTCTGAGTTTTTCAAAAACCTTTTTAGCGTCTTGGACGATGGTGTCGAGGGCGCTCTTGACTACCTCCCCGCAGATTGGAACGTCTGCAGAGCTGACGAGCCTACAGAGTTTGAATCCAGGGGAGTGGTCAGAATTACAATCGAGAATCTGCACTCCCAATCACTGTATGCTGCACTGGAATGGGTGAGGTTGCACTTCATGTCTTCTTCATCGCTGGCAATTGATGGTGTTTGGCACACTTCCTGCTTACTCCCACAGTTTTATACGGGGGTTTACAAGCGTATTTGGGATGATGGCGTATACATCGCCATGAATTCTTCAGAATCGAAGAAGAAAAAGAAGGCCGGCAAGTCAAAGCAAGATGCATCCGTCATTCTGTACAATGAGTGGGGTATGCTTGCAAAGCTCCTGAGGATCCGCGTGGAAAGCCAGTAAGAGAGGCACCTCTCATTCTCTCAAACATGCGAATTGAAGCATTGCTGTTAGTGCAACTGGTCAAACTTCGAGTACAGTTCTGGCAAAGGATTGGCTTGCAGTTCGACCCACAGATGACAAAACACCGTACGGTGACATCGTGGTTCTCCTGTCGGACTCGTCAATGCTTTGCCATCAAGTTGTTCTCACCAACAGAAGGTACACGTGACTGATGCTCTTCACATCTCATGCCGCCAACAAAATGCTCTTGTAAGCCCCTACTTCAAGGCTTTGCTTTCTACTGGCTCGACTTGGATGAGAAGAAACGACAAGAACCAAGTCATGGTTGATCTTTCACATATTCGGAGAGAGGTTTTTCAAGTCATTGTGGATATGCTTTATTCCGACCAGTCCGTGGATCTATTCCGTAAAGTCGAACGGGATACAATCACGGAGTGGATCAATTTCATCGTCGAAGTACTTGCCGCGGCTACGGAACTGTTACTCGAGAAATTGAAGGTGAGAAACTACAAGAGTATCAATCTCGCTACCCACTGATTGGATGTCTCTATGAAGGATGTTTGCAGTTATCTTCTCAACATGGTCTTATCGGTGCGGAACGTGACAGATCTTCTGGAGGTGTCTGACATGTACGACTGTGCTCTAAAGCCAAAGTGCATCGAATTTTTTATTGACAACCTCGAAACGATCGTGGAGGCACATGCTCTCGAAACGATATCCAATGAAATCTTGGAAGACATCAGCAACACTTTGCAAACTCTGCAGCTGATGAAAATACCCTATATGAGAGGACCTGGCGGTTTTTATGACCGTCTCAGAAACGCTGCGTCGTACTCAACGACATCTGCAATCGATGATCGTGACACAAACGAATACATTGTATTCGACGACCGTGTGGCAGCATCTCCATTGAAAAGTTCAAGCAGAGTATTGCCAGTGCACAAAGCTCGTGAACGAAATCAACGTGACAGTGTCGAAGACATGAAAGTGGACAGAGAAATGTCACTTGCAGCCAGACTAACCGTTACATCACGTTCTGCTGAGCGTCCGTCAGCTCCTCGGAGTGACTCCCGAACGGAAAGTGGACCTCTATCTTCATTATCGTCCCCGCCAGGAGTGCTGAGCCGTTCGTGGCGGTCTCCGAATGAAGCAAGGTACGTTAATCTTCATTTGACCGAATCGTTGGGCTCACATTGCAAATTCACCAAGGTCCAAGTCCGTTTCGCTGCTGGATATTATGGCAGAAGAGTCGAAAGACACTTTGAGGCCAGCCAATCCATCTGTTCCCGTTTCGGTGGGTGGACGAGGCAAGACGAGTTTGTTCGTGTTTTTCATTTTGGATTTCCAGATACCGACTCCAACCGGTTCAGTGCAAGGTGCAAAGCTTTCGCAGAGAGAGCGCAAGCGAGCCGCCATGCAGTCGATACCGTCATCTCCGGGAAGCTCAAGTCCTTCCTCCTCCAAACCCGCCTGGGCTGTCATCAAGCCCATTCAGAATCAAGCATCGGTGGCACCAATGCCTGTGACGGAGAAAGCGAAACCTGTGATGATACAACCCCTGCAGAAGTCTTCGAGTTCCGGGAATGGGAGTGTGGACAAGTTGGTTGTTCGGGAAATTTTTAGCTGAATGGTATCCTTTTTCACACTTCGACGCCCACCAGAACCTCCGAAGGTTTCGCTAAATCTCCGCCTACCTTGTCAACGTCCCCAAACGCAGCTACAGTACGGAAGCCCAACGGTGGAACTGCGGGATGGAGCACGCGCCCACCACCCAGGAGCCAACCGCAGTACTTTGAGCAATATCCCGCATTGCTATCTTCTTCCCGCCCCCCTCCCTCCATCGTGGATGTCGAGCAAGATATTGTGATCGTTCCACCTGAACCACAACGTGAGATTTCCACAAGTCACTGTTGTACAGCCATTTAACTTTCTCTTTTCTCTAGTGCCTGTTTCATCCCCTTTCGCAGAGAACGCCACACTCCCAGATGTCACCTTCCAATTTTTTCCACCTCCTCGTCCTCCTAGTCCTCCACCAACTTTTGTCGACGCAGCCCCCCGTCGGCGAAATCGAAACCCTAGGGGCCCACATGACTCAAATAGATCTCGGCAAAGGAAAGAAAGATAGAATAGTTGCATATTGTGATTTTGAAAAGATGGCGCAGTTGAGGCGAGGCCCGGCAATACTCCTGCCACTCACATTTTTCCCACCTTTGTTACCCTTTCCCTGATCCGGACCTCACCGGAGTCTACTGTTGTTCATTGGGTCTTTTCTGCTTTTGGCCGTGGCGGGATGCCCCTTGCATTTCACTGAAACTTCGCAGTTGGCCTAAAGTCGGAAATGGCGGACAGCAGTGACTCGTTTGCATCAGTTTTACAGCCAAAAGCCAAGCAGCCAAATCAAGTAAGATGTCAAATCGTTGCGTTGATCGTCGTCCACTTTCAAAGCTTGCTTCGCCTCTTGACATGGTGAACTCTTCGCATCCTTGCCGATATTCCATCAAATCTTCATTAGATAGCCTCCATTCTTGAAGGACGAGCGGAATGGGTAGAGCAACCGGGGAATCTTTCACCTGCGAAGGACATCAGCAGGTCGAGCAGTGCTCCTCCCACCCAACTGACACTTCTGAATCGCATAAACGTCAGTGAGACTTGTCCACTAAAAAACAGTCACATCGTAGTAAACCTTTCTCTAGGTTGAGGAGGAAGCTGTCGATCCCATCACTTTCGACCCAGAGTACGCAGCATACTATCACCACCATGCCAGGTTGGATCCTCGCCTCCCTCCCCCACTTTATGCCCCTGGACAGTCCTGGCAGGTTTGGAGCAATGGAAAAGTACCTCGTTCTGTGTCTCATGGCAGTGAGTTGCGCAATCAGGAGCGAGCACAGGGAATGGAACAAAATGTCGGTGATGATCCTCGGATGCATTTACGGGCGGTGAGTTCTTGTTCCCCCATTCATGTTTCAGTTTTAGTATCTCAATCCTTCGCAAGGATCGTACAATGGACGAACGCTACTCACCGGAGCCACGAGGAGCACAGTGGACGCATGATATATTGGGAGACCGTTTCGATCCGCAGTCACCAGGAAAGCGTAAAAATCTTGTAGAGTTGATCCAAGAGGTTAGTTTTCTTTAGTGGTACCTCCGTAACGCCATGTTAAGCATCCGCCAAAGGACTTTCCACGTACCCCGTCCCCGGCTTTCGCTCATCTTCATCCCCCTCCTCATCGCCGACAATTGACGCCCTCCCTGATGGACGGAGACACGCGCGAAATAATGAAGGAACAAATTCGGGAGCAACTCAGGGAGATGGATAACGAGGAGGACGAACGGAGTCGAGTGGCTGCTGTTGTAGCGCAAGCTCTCGACAGCAAGGACGATATTGGTATAATGCCCGGAGCTCCCCCCAGAGCTTCTTCGACGCCACCAAATCTGGGCCCATACTCGCCCATGCGTCCACCACAAACTCCTCCCGAATACGCCGAGTCCTTACCATCCGAAGTGATCATGGGAATGCGGAATCTTTCTATGCAAGGGGTAAGCTGTGAATGCGGTCTCAGCTTAACAAGAAATAGAAGCGAATCTGCCACAGGAGATCTATGAAATGCGCACCCCTATTCGTCCCACAATGAATAGCCCTTACACAACAGGATACGCTGATCCTGGCCAAGTCGGTGAGTGCATTTGCAAGTACTTGGGGATTGCTTGTTCGAAAGCAAACTTGGACTCTTAAGTACGCCCACCGAATCAGCAGTACTCTCCCAGACCGTCACCTGCTATGTTTGACCAATGGCGTATGCGTGACGGCTCTCGCTCTCCGGGCTACCACGACCATCACACAAATCCTCCAATGGTTGACCGAATGGGAGCTGGCGCCCTTGGACTCTTGCACGGTGGTGTATATCCTGTCGGCTTTGATGGCCGACGGGTGCACAACTATGCGGGGCAGTATCTACAACCGGAACCAGAGATGACACGACGAATGTCGGTCCCCCATAATTTTGGATATCCGTCTCCACCGATGGGGCCAACTCCATCAACAGGTTACGGGAATATGTACAATGGTGGCTATGGAGGATTCGCCGGAGGCAGACGTGACCTTCCGGTGCACCAAGAAAGGCGCGGTAGAAGCCATCAGAGCTATTCGCCACAACACGGCGCGAACGGTTTGTCTCCTCGAGAACAAAATCGTTGGAGCACCCCTGACATTGAATCGGAGCAAGAGCGCGAGAGACACCTCACCCGAAACCGGTCCTCTGATTATCAAGTTCAAGCACTCAACGGCTACGGAGCACCGATAGCGAACGGAAATCGTCGCGATCGCCACGATGATACTGCCCATGCCGGACGAAGCCCCCTCTTGGAAGAGTTCCGTGGAAACAAGAGCAAGAAGTACGAACTCCGAGTAAGTTTTTACCGTCTTTATTGTGTTTTTGCCTTTGTTAGTGACAATTGCTCTCTCAGGACATTATTGGCCACATTGTGGAATTTAGTGGTGACCAGCATGGATCTCGTTTCATCCAACAGAAGCTGGAGCTGGCGTCTATGGAAGAAAAACATGATGTTTTCGAGGAACTGTACCCACATGCATTGCAACTCATGACTGACGTTTTTGGAAACTACGTGATTCAAAAGTTCTTCGAGCATGGTGAGGATTGGATCGATTGGTGAAACACTGGAGACTCACTCGGCATCGTTAGGTAATCAGATGCAAAAGAATGCACTCGCTCAACAGATGAAAGGACACGTGCTTGCTCTATCCTTGCAAATGTATGGGTGCAGAGTCGTGCAAAAGGGATTGGAATACCTTGGTCCGGAAGAGCAAGCACTGCTTGTTATCGAGCTCGACGGGAACGTTTTGAAATGTGTCAAGGACCAAAATGGGAACCACGTGATCCAAAAAGCCATCGAGCGGGTACCACCGCAGAGTATCACCTTTATTATCGAATCGTTCCGAAATCAGGTTTATGGATTGGCCACACATCCTTATGGATGTCGCGTCATTCAGCGTATTTTTGAGCACTGCAGCGAGGAACAAGCAGTGAGTGCTGACTCCTTTTTTCTGCGCTCGAATTGTCTTTTAGTCAATCAAGTTGAAATACACCGTGCAGAAACCTTTACTGGAGGAGCTTCATCGCTACACTGTGAATCTCATACAAGATCAGTATGGGAATTATGTGATCCAACATGTGCTGGAACATGGAAAGCCAACCGATAAGTCCACCATTGTGAACAAAGTGCGAGGACAAGTCCTCGCTTTGAGCAAACACAAGTTTGCGAGTAATGTGGTTGAGAAGTGTGTCGCATACGGTAGCAAGAGAGATCGACAAGCCCTCATTGATGAAGTTGTGCAAACTCGGTCTGACGGGTAAGAGGCACTGTTTGCAACGTGACGAAAAGGAATGAATATTTAGCAGTTTTTATCCCGTTGCAGAACCTCTCCATTAATTGCGATGATGAAGGACCAATACGCGAACTACGTAGTCCAGAAAATGCTGGATGTTGTTGACGGTGACCAACGGGACCTCCTGGTCGCACGTATTCGACCGCACTTGCAGTCCTTAAAAAAGTATACATACGGGAAACACCTGATTTCGAGTGGGTGTTAGATGTTTGGCTCGTTTGTGTGATACTCATAATGGTCTCATCGGCGGTTGTCTTCAGAGGTTGAGAAGCTCATCATTCTTCACGGCATTGGTCTGAGTACTCCGTCCGTTCTACAAAACCCAAACATACAACAACTCGTGAGTAACCCAAATTGCTTGTTAGTGTGAAGATCTGTAGGTTTATTTCAAACCTGTTTCAGGCTCTGGCGATGTGAATAGTCGTTGTGATATATGCACAGTAGCACCCCGTATGTAATTCGGTGAGATTAGCCGTCGCGGACATTAAATATGTATAGGTAGACTGTCTACATCGTGGTCGGCTTTGAAAAAACCATCCCTCTAAATGACCACAGCATAAGCCCAACCTCCAACAATGACAAGTCTTTGGGCGCTGTTAAACGGGCGCGACACCAGACACTTGATCTTTGCGCTGGATACGGTTGACTGCAGCGCGGAGTTTTTCGTCTCGGCCTGTTCAATCGCATCACTTGAACTGTAAGGTTCCCCGCTGTCGTCTCAATTTGCACAGTAAAGCCCATAGTATATCAGCGGACACGTCATCTTATGTTGCCTCGAGCAATCGGCAAAGTTTTACCTGCCTTCGTCCGTTTTGAAGAATGGCAAGTGAGTAGTTCACGATTTTCGCTTGAGCACCGCTACCACTTTGCATTGCCATCTAGATTAACCGTTCTCGATTTTCGATCGCCATGGAATGGTGAATCCGAGGGTACTCCGCGAACTCAAAAGACGTGGGAAGTTGCATTTGATCAGATGCGGGCAGAGCTACCTCCTGGTAAATCACAACACCTTTCCAGCACCTGACTTTCTCCGAATCTTTGACAATTCCAATAGAAATGTTCACGACCGTGGTTATCGATTCTTTCAACGTAATCCTTCGAAGCACCCCCCTTCCGAATGCACTTAGGCTGCTTTCAGAGCTCAAACGTTCCCTAAAAGGTAGGAGCATTGCAAAACGTTTGTTGTGAAAACAGAAGACTGGGATCTCCGGAAAACATCATCACCTTGTCACCTGCATCTTAGGCCGAGGTCGTGTGTTCGTGCGGCATCATGTCGATATTCCTCCTTCAATCTCCATGGGACTTTCGTTTCGAGAGACAATTTACCATTCCGCTGATGCCTTTGTGTGGGTTGGGGGGAAGCAACAAGAAACCACCGTAGACATGATTGTACGGTCACCATTCCTTTGCGAAGTGGAGGTGAAGAAAAGAACTGGAGGCTTGGCAAACGAGGTGCAGTGCCGGCAGATGAGATCGCGATGGGTGGCACACAGTGACTTGTTTGTCATACCAAGGCGGTTCTTTGCCACGTCGACCCAATATCACAAGCAATAAAGCGAATTGACAAGACCGAGAGTGACGCTTCACAACCTCCTCAAATCCGGTCATCCAAGGTTCGCGGCCGCATGTCTCATCGCGACCACTCGATGCTCCAATACTGTTTTCAGGATCGCGATCCAACCAACAATCTGACATTCGACCTGACGCTGACAGAACAGCAGCGTGAAGCTCGCGCCAGAGTTAAATTGCCATTTCTTAAATCAAGCGAGAGTATGTGCACCTTTATCAAGCTCTGATTTTGAAATTTTCTATCCTTACTTGGTGTGCGATTTCTATTCCAGGCCAGGAAAGCAGCGCGGCGGTGGTCCACCACGACGATGAGGATGAGGATGACATAACAGAAGACGACGAGGAGGAGGATCTTGAGGCGTAGTAGACATGGCAGTAATTTCCAGTTGATTTCACATATCAACTGTGTGCAAGCTCTTCTCTCCCCACGTACTCGCAAAAATGTGTCCGAAATTACAATCTATTGGGCTTCAACAATGACGTTTTCAGAGAGAGTCGGGTGGGCACACCGATCGGTGTCTTCTTTGGACGTCACACACTGAGCGCCTCAGTTCTATCCATTCATTTATCGTAACAAAAAACAGAAAGAAAAGAAGTTTACAATGTAGTCGTCAATCTATTCCAACACCTCAACGCCCATGCACCTCCCCCTTCCCATCATTTCATCAAGGTATGAGAATGTCTCTTGCCCCAAGCCCCCGTGGCACTGTCAACAACGTGACCTCCTGTCGCGCACTGAAAATGGTACCGTGAGGTAAGATTCTGAAGGAAATCTGACCTCGGGTATACAACCCGACAGGCCCGCTCTGCAGTATTTGTACGCCGCTCTCGCATGCCTGAAGACTAGTATATTGTGTCCCAACGTTTGAGAATAAGCAAAACATTATGTCCAGAACTGTCGGGCGTCATCGGCGTACCTACCGCACGCTCCAGATGCCCATGAGTTGCAAGCAAAGTTCGGATCAACCTCACACCATTCACGGCGAAGTTGTAATGTTTTGCGCTAAATTATCAATACCTCCACTCTTCAGCAGAGCAAAGAGGTCGGATTAGGTTGAAATATCGTTCTCGGGAGCACATGGGGGGCTCTGCATGCCGGTGGAATGGTCAACATCCGTTGACGCTTTGTTTTTGGCGTGACCTTTTAGTGGGTACCAGCTTCCTACGTCTCCACTCCATGTGCATTTTAGCGGCGGGGCTGGGTTGTCGTAGCCCTACACGACGCATTCTCAGTATTCACTGACCACTGCCCACTAACGACCAGTCGCTCCCAAAACACTTCAGTGGCCACTTCATTACCCAGTTTTCATTGCGTCCTGCCGCGAGTTTTGATTTTAGGTATAACATCGCGGCAGAGAAACGTTTCCTAGGGCCATCGCAGTTTCAAGCAGTGGGCAAACACGGAACTTGCATCGGCTGTCGATTTCTGGTCCATTTTCTGCGTGTTTCTGCAATCATATAGTTTTCTTTCTTTCATTTTTTTTTTTTTTTTGTTGAACTTCCATGCACTTGGGTGACGTCCTCCCCCGACCTGCTCATGGCCTTGTGCTCCTCCACCTCGGGCCTTCCTTCGACTCCTTCCACTCCTCCCGCGTCCTCCTCCATTGCCGGGCACGTTACGCGCCTGCCCGTGATACAGCAAGGAGCGATGCAAGAGTGGGGGCTTCACGCTGAGCGAGCGTATCTCGCGTCAGAACAGCGGGGCGTGAACGTGGTCGACTACTTGGGAGGGCCAACTCGGACGTCTGAGTGCATGCGCGCATTGTGAGTGATCCAGATCCGGCGCGGTGGGTGCAGTGCGTGCTATTGACGGAAGAGGTGGATTGGCAGAGCGTAAAGGATACGTGCGGTGTGTGCCAATCGGTAGACACGACGAAGTGGATCCGAGTGCGTGTGTGGTGTCGTGTTCGCCAGGGAGTCCTATTGTGTGGGTTGAGGTTGTTGTTGTGCTCTGAGATGTGGATGGTCCACAGTGAGGGAGGGGATTTGGCGGATGTGTTGGCGAGGCCGAGAGCGCGTGAGGGATCGGATATGGGTAGACTGAGTCCTGTGTGCGGCGGAGATGGCTTGCTCATGTTGTCCGAATGCGTTCTTTCTGTGAAAGTGGAATGTGTTCCGTGACAAGGAGATCCCCACCGAACCACCATGAGCAGCCCCGTTTCTTCCGTCCGATTCCCTGTCATCGTCGCCCGCCAATCCTAGCTCGACGCGCGCAAAAGGAAATCGTGCTCTGCTGTTGCGTGAAAGCACTGACAATCTTCATATCATCAGAACCTGGAACTGTTGTTCCTTCAAATTCACGGTCAATTACATTCGGGCTTATCTGATGTACCGTTCTGATATAGACCAGGAAAACATCCCGGCAGTGCTCCACGATGACACCATCAACGAGGAAAAACTGACGAAAGAAAGAAACAAGAGGACGGGGAACTTCGGACATACAAGTGGACTCCAATAACGGTATTCTACATATCAACAACCGTGCCTACTCCTCGTTCTGCCGCAATCCGCAAAACCACTGTGGCGATTGCAATGTCTTGGGCCGCCACGCCGACGCTCTTGAAGAGCGTCAAGTCCTTGTTCGCCCCGGATTCGTTCGCCGTCTTTGTTCGCCACCCGACAGCTGTGTCTTGTTTGGACAGTTTCAAACTCTCTGCCAAAGGACCCAGGTCACTACGGTCCACGTCCATGTGCGGTCGCCCCGTGTCTATTGAATAGAGAGACCCAAGTTCGCACACTTGACTGTCCCAATCCGCGTCGACCAAATCGCCCGCCTCTTCTCGCGCATCGTCCAGTGCGTCGACCGCGACAAGTGAGCAGCGAGACACGCAGAGTGGATCCAGCTCTCTGGTGTGAAGTTGGTACGAGCCAATGGCGTTGATGTGCGCGCCGCGCTTGGGAAGATGACCGGAGAAGAGCGGTGTTGGCGAGCTGGTACACGTGCAGATGATGTCGGCTTCGGCGAGCGCGGTTTCAAAAGAGTCTTTCAGGACCACAACCTCCACACCAGACCGTTGCGATTGCAGTTCTTGCTGAAGCAGCTGTCCCGTTGTGGCGTTTGTGGTGACGATGAAGATTCGCTTGATGCTGGGGCGAACGAGCATCATGAACAGCAAGTGCGCGCGGGCTTGAGCGCCAGACCCGAACACAAGAAGAGTGGTGGCGATCGGGGAGGAAAGGAGCATGGTGGCCAGGGCGGAGCCCCTGAAGGCGATAGTAGGATGTTGTTGCAGCTCAGTCTCCAAGTTGCGGCGGCTCGTGGACTCACGCGGCTGTTCGCCAAGCGGTCAAGTTGACGGCATCCACGAGGCCCACGACTTCCGCTGTCTCCTCGCTGGCGACGACCACGCATCCCTGGATGGCTGCGAGTCCGCGCGCGGGGTTCGCGTTGCGGAGACCGATGAATTTGACCCCGACGGAGCCGGAAACAGCAGCATCAGAGGATGAGGGGACGTGAGCGGGCATGACGAACGAGTTTCCTTTTGTGCCGACGGGAAAGACGGTGCGAATGGGCATTGTGATTGAGTGGCGTGAGAGCTGTGCGAAGACGCGAGCCTGCGAGAGGAGCACGTCGTCCAGGTCCAGACAGCGCGGCAGATCTGCGCTGCGGAGGATGCGGATGGGCGCCATGCGAGCGATCGTGCCGTTTCGGAGGGCGGCGGTGGCGGGTCGGCGGCTAAACTCGGGGACACATTTGCCGCACCTCAAGGAGTCTTCGCCTCGCACCAATTGAAGTCGCACCCCGCGGAAATCTCGGAGGCAGATCAAGAAAATTCGTCATCTTTCATCTCCTCCACTCCCCCCTCCACCATTTCCACATTCCCCGACATCTCCTCCTTTGCTAGTGCTCGCAACACCACACATCTTCACGCTCCACCAGGTCGCTGCCAAACCTCGCTGCTTACTCAGACCGGCTGGACTTGCCACTTGCAGTGGACGAGTTTACCCAAGACGAGGTCACGGAGAGGGCGGTGAGGTTCTTGTTCAATGGTATCGACGACTTTCGCACACGTTGGGGGTGCCGGAGGACAATGCAGGACAAACGCACAGGCGTTGACATCGACAGGATCATTTGCATTCACACCGGCATTCTCGTGGACATGATGTTCCACATCTTCACAGTCAGGATCTTGCACGTAAGTGGAATTGTGTAGGTTTCGGACGAGATTATGGACATCAAGACATTGCAGGACGCTAACCACGGATGGCATCTGGATGGTGTGTGATGGTGTGTCCGAGGATGGAATTGGTGTTGGGACTGAAGGGCGGCACGGTGTTGTACAAGGATGGTGACACATGAAGTCAGAGGAGCAGCTCACGAGCTTGCATTGTTGGTGAGGGTTCACAAGGAGAGAGATATTGTGTTGTGCGGGTTTGTGCAGATTGGCATGGTGTTTGTGCGTGCGTGGAACAGTGTGAGTGTGGGAGTGCCTGACCAGGGGGACAGGCGAGGGATGATTATGGTGAAGGAGAAACAACTGTGATATGAGTGGAATGCCACTGAGGTGCAATTGCCATATGTTGGGGATATAGGAGACGCAGGGTGACAGGATTGGATGTTTGGGGGTCACAGGGCAACAGGATAGGGCCCATTGTATGAGGGAGGTTGTGGTAGAACTGATACTTGATCAGTCTCCTGGGATCTTCCAAAGGGTAAGTAGCAGTGCAGGACTAGAGAGGATTGGATGCAGAGAGAGATGATAAGATGTGAGATAGATGTGTATTGGTCTCTCTAGATGAGGCTTCTGAACATATAAATAGTGGTGCCTGAGGCTACCTTTATGCCCCATCCTACCCAAGGCTCTAGTAGTTCACACTAACCCCTTCAAGTGTTAGTTCCACTACAAGGTGCCAAAACAGTGCTAATACAATTTCTTTAATGCTGCTAATATAGAACAAAGAATGGTATCATTGCCTTAATTCCTCTCTTCTACCTGCTGGTCAAAGGCGGCCTCAGTCAACTTAAGAGCTGTGAAGCCCTTTGGGTACAGCATGGTTCATTTGCTGCTACTGTTCCAAGCCAGCTTCAAACAAAATTTGAGAATCTTTGGGATGGTACTGCAGTCAAAGATGTGGTAATACAGGACCAGTTTTTGCCTGCAGATGCAGCTTGGGGCCTTGGGTGGATCATAAAGAGTTTGCAGTTTATGGCTCACAAAGTATGTTGTGCTTTTGATTTCAATGATAAATGATGAAGGATCCCCTATTTTTCTGGTCTATGCTTCATAACCTAGGGAATGGCCTTGGCTATGAGGGAGTTCATGCCTTAGTTGAAGGACTCAAAGGGAACACAAATTTAACAGAGTTGCTGATAGAATGTGAGTTGAATTGAAGCAACAAAATGCCACAACAAAAGCAACTAACCTGTTTTTCCATTTTGTAACTTTGTTCCATTTCATCTTGATAAGAAACTTTAAGGTAATGATTTTGGTGTTGAAGGTGCTTTTGCTCTCTCTTCTGCACTTACAGACCTGCCTTGGTTACAGAAATTGGATCTTTAGTCGTCAGTATTATGCCCAAATTCTTTTCTTAACTCAGTTTTTGTTGGTGACTTCCCTACCTAAAACCACACCAATTCTGATACTGATATCTTTTTCCACCCAACACCTGCTACCATTTTGCTGTGTTACATCTTTGGTGCTTAATAAATACTGCCCTGGAAGGTAATGTGATAGGACCTGGTGGTGCTTGTTCACTTGCCAAAGGGGTTTCTTATCTTAGAGCCTTGCAAGAGCTAAGCTTGAGTGGTAAGCTCTTGAGGTTTTCTGGTCATTGTGGGGAAGGGGGATTTCTAATTGCCATTCCCAAAATGTGCATTATACAAATACTTCATTCATTACTTAAGAATGCTCCATTAGAGGTTAAGGTGCTTGTGCCATTGGTGAGGCTCTTCCCCATCTGGCCAATTTTTGTATATTGGATCTTGGATGTGATGCTACACAACCTGGGTGAGCTGCACAAGCCTGTAAACTGCAGGAACGTGTATATATGATCAGATGTACATAGCAAGACGTGATGTGCATGGAANCATCTAAACCCGCGGCCACAGTAGTGGCACAGCAGCTAATACCCAACACTCATACTACACTATATACTCCACGTTAGTGGATGTCAGTGTGACATTGTGCTCCCCTCCTTTACCCTCCCCTTCCTTCTTCCTCCCATCAGTCTTTAGCCAAACAGAAAGTATTACAGTGTCCCAATCTAAAAACAGCTGCAAGTGCCTGGCAGAGTTCTTGGTCCTAGCTCTCAAGTTCCTAGACCTGAGAGTGCAAAGTGGTACCATCTCCTCAAGGTTACTAATACAGTCTGAAGATCCATTTGAACATCGCAATAGCATCATGAAAAGTTTAAAGTTGCTGTTGGAAAAGTAAGAAGAAAGGATAGGTTGGGGTGCAGATTCATGAATGTGCAGACAAAGAGGGCTGAAATGTCATCTACAGCTGCATTTGTCAAGCGATTCTGAGTGATAGATATAGCTTGAGTATCTGAATTGCTGGTTGATTCCATTTGGAAAGATCTTGTGACAGCAGAGGCTGCTAATATATGAGCTGATATGAGTTGCACACAAAGTCGTGAATAACTCAATGAGGCGTAGTCCAATTCAAACGAAACTTTCAAGTTGCAATATTGAATTAATTTAGCGTTGAGTAGGGTAGAGAGCAATGCGTTGTTGCGCTTTGATCTGTGTCATCACTCCCAAGATTGAAACCTTGTCAATCAAGATTGTGGTCCACCGAACGTTTGTTATGCAACAACAGTGTGCGTCGCTAATAGATGTAGTATTGAAGTATGTGTGCGCAAAATTAGAATCCCAGTATAGCGTCTGCGTTTTGCAATCAGTTGAATACTGCGAGTACCAATTTTGCTGAAGTTGCGTAAATAACTCCACGAGAAGCAGTCCAACTCAAGCGAAACTTGGAGGGTGCAACATCAATAATAATGTCCAAAGACTGACGTTGCTGAAGCCTCGATACTACACTTTGTTCTGCATCGTCGGCCCCATGAATTACATTACGCCGGCAAAGATATCTGCTCACTCAGTGGTTGAAATTTAACGAAAGTAAGCGGCCCTAAAAGATATAATAATGGAGTATGCGTCGGCAAAAATTCACATCTCTGAATAGCTTCTGAGCCTTGCAGTGAGCTAAAACAAGAAGATGCTGCTGCAGTCATGTACTGATGGAAATTGCACACAAAGCTGTGAATAACTCCACGAGGAGTAGTCCAATTCAAATGAAACTTTGAGGGTGCAATATCACATATATTGAGCGTAAAATCTCGCTGAGAACGCCTTGTTGTTACGTTTTGGTCTGTGTCCCCGCTCCCGAGGGTGAAACCTTGTCAATCAAGATAGCGGCTCACTGAGCGATTCAAATGTAACAACAATGTGCGTCTCTGATAGATATAGTAATGAAGTATTCGTGCGCAATAATTTGGATACCAGAATAGCGTCTGCGTCTTGCAATAAGCTGAATACTGGGAGTACAAATTTTGCTGAAATTGTGTGAATAAATCCACGAGAAGCAGTTCAAATCAAGCGAAATTTCGAGGATGCAACATCAATTATGATGTGCAAAGAGTAACATTGATTAAACTGCGATATTGGGCTTCGTTCTGCGTCGTCAACCCCATGACTAAAATTACGCAGGCAATCATGTCTGCTCACTCAGTGTTTGAAATTCAACAAAAGCATGCGGTCGTGATAGACATTGCATGGAAGTATGTGTTGCTGAAGATCTCATCTCTGCCTAGCTTCTGCGTCTTGCAATCTGCTGAATACTGAGAATAAAAATCTGCTGACTCTTCTGTGAGTAACTCGACGAGTAGTAGTCCAATCAAAGCGAAAATTCGAGGGTGCATTAGAGATTGTAATATGCAACGAGTGGTTTTGCTTGAATTGCGATATCTGGATTCGTTCTGCGTTGCCGATCCCGTTTTCAAAATTACGCCAGGAGAGATTGCTGCTCACTGAGTGATTCAATTCAGAAAGCAACGCGTCGCCTCAATAGATATTGTAAATGGGCGCGTGCGTGCTAAATATCACGTCCTTGTCTAGCTTCTGAACCTTGCAGTCAGCTAAAAACAGGGAAGGAAGTTTGGCATAATGCTACACAACCTGGGTGAGCTGCACAAGCCTGTAAACTGCAGGAACGTGTATATATGATCAAATGTACATAGCAAGACGTGATGTGCATGGAACTCACCTGCAGGAACGTGATGCCAAACTTAGGGCACGTCCTGCAGGTGTGCACATCTAAACCCGCGGCCACAGTAGTGGCACAGCAGCTAATACCCAACACTCATACTACACTATATACTCCACGTTAGTGGATGTCAGTGTGACATGTGAGTTTACTAGTGTTCTGTTGCTGTGTATTTATACCCCACACTAATCCTTCCAATTTCCCAAAAATAAAGACAACTTCATGGGAGTGGAGGGAGCTAATTGTATTGCTAAGGGCCTTCAAACCTTGAAGAACTTGCAAAAGTTGGGGCTAATATGCAATGTTTTCTATCTTTTGTTTCTTTGACATTTCCCAACAAGTTCTTTGTGTAAATTTCCTTGAAAATGACTGGTTTGGTACCTATTCCCACAATATTTCACTGTTGCTGTGCTCTGCTCATGCACTAAAGCAAACAAGATTGTTTATGAAGGTGCATGTTTGCTTGTTGAGAGTCTTCAGGGAGTCACAGCACTGAAGGAATTGCTCCTGCAGAGTGATTCTGGAATTCAATAAGTACTATCATATTATACCTTCACAGAACCACTTACTAAAGCTTCAATGCATTGCAATAATCTTACATTAAACTGCCAACCACTTCAACCTTTACTACATTGGTAATTCAATTGAAGACTCTGGGGTCTGTGTGCTTCATGATGTGCTGAAGAGGCAACCTGGTTTAGAGAAGTTGTGGCTCCACAGTGAGTTGTGAAGACTAAGTCTGTTATATATAAGTTCACATCTCACTCTTCTACATTTCCTGGTCTATTGTGGTGACTATAAAAGATAACCCTATTAGTGATTATTTACAAGCTGAGCTGCATAATGTGTCTAGGTATGTCTCAGATCTCAGTATGTAATTTGGTGTATAGGTGTTGTAGTAGTGTGGAAGTTTAGTTTCATTTTCCTGCACTGCTACTAGATGAAAAGCTTCTGAATATTCTTTGGTGTGCTCTAAAAGGGGTCTTGGTTATAGACATATGCAGTCAAATCAATGAATACACCCTGTGTGGGACAGAGAGAGGATGCATAACCTCTTCTGCTCTGAGCTATTGCCATTCATAATCTTGCCAGATTTTGGAGTGTTTTAATGCATTCAGTCTTCAGATAATAATGCAATATTTCTCAAAAATGTGTTAATAGGTCCCAGATTTAATAGATATTCAGAGTCAAAAAGATGGCAAAAATTCAGTGCTTGCAGCAAATATGTACTGCAAAAACGGATTTCATAATTACAAATTGTGGCAAATCACACAAAATTTTCTTTTCAGGCAGAGTTTGTCAATTTATGCCAGTGATGCATATGAGTGTGGTAGTATTTTGTGATTGAACCTTATGAAATTGGGAATCCAAAGAGCAAGCCTAAGTTTGTTAAAATGACATTGACATAATCAAATGTATGATATTTTTTGTTGTGACAAGATATAAAGAGGCGTTCTTCATCAGGAGATTAAGATTCTCATGATGTATTGATACTGCAAAAGAGTATTTCATGATTTGTTGATAACAGGTGAAAAAATAATATAAGTTTTATGGATCTTGAGAAAAGAGGCAAATGGTCAGGAAATTTTAAGCATGAACTCCTTGAGTACATTATGCAAACAAGAAATTTAATCATTTGTGGAATTTATCCATTACCTAACAATGTCATGAAATAATGATACATTCTCACCACTTTTGATACTGCATCTCATGGTGGATGTTCTGGTTTAATGTGGCTGCCTTAATAGTATATGACAAACAACAGATATTGAAACATGATAAGCTATTGAGAGACATTTAACACACTGCAAAAGTCTATAAACATATAACTAACACAAATTAACAAACCAAACAAACCCCATGAGGAAAGAATATCACCAAAAACTTTGAGATCCAAAGATACCCTGTTACAATGTGGTTTTGTTTTTGTAAAATTGCTGACAACTCTCTTTGGTGAACACTATTGAGCAAAGAAAGTTCTGTGAACATAGAAAGGCTCAGCTCAGATTCAGTTATGTCAGGGATAAATGTAGCAATTTCTTCTATGTAACATGAGTTGCTTTTCATTGCCAATACCTTGGTTCTTGCTAAATGGGGTTGTGAATATGCTGTGTGCACACATGGCAAAACAACTGTTTGTCCTGGACCCTTTGTGTGACCACTCTTTAGTGATGAGCCAGCCGTCACAGATGCCCTGTGGTGATTGGCCATCAGGGAAAATGTTCCACTTCATCAAAGTTCCACTGTTGACGTGTGCACTGGTCCAACCAAGTAGCCAAACTTCAGGTGCAGCAAATGACATGAGCAGCTGCACAGCACATTCCCACTACAATGGAAATACTTCTGGAGTGAAGTGAGAGATTTTTGTGCTGCTCACCTCTTGCTATGTTTGCACCATGATACCATGCAAGCCCACAATTCACCAAGGTTTGAGTCATGGAAAATGGGACAAGGCCCAGGCTAAGGACCAGCCAAAAGCTCCCGTCGTATTGTGGGATGATAGCTTGCTGGTTGGTACTCCACAAGAACTCTGCAATGTTTCAGGCCATGGCATCAAAGTAGGTATTCTGGTATACCACTTTTGCACCATTGCTGCTCATCTGAAACCAGCGTTGGTGAGCTACGACCACCTGAAATGCACTTTCAGTATCCTATGGGAGCTTCTTGTGGCTGGGAGTGCAGGTGTGTAGGCAGTTTCTGACATGCTCAAAAGTTGTGAATGGGCAAACTGTGACAGTGCCAGCAAGGATACAGAAACAATGTACTTAAAAGTGCAAGCTCGTGCAAAGTGTACACTTTTGAGGGTATCGTCAGACAATGTCATATAGATAATTATTGCTGAGAAATGCTATATGAACGGTATTCGATGACACAATGTCAAACCCCCTTTACATCGGTCCAAAAGCACAGCAGTGAGGAATCCGGCAGTGAGGACTCCTCCATTTCCATTTTAGTAGCTGGGAAAGGTCGCAAAGTTTGCTTTTGCTTGACGAGAGGCTCCAAGCTCCTCTTTGCTTTGAGGTTCAGGAATGCTCTCCAGTGTCCCTTGCTGAACTTGGTCACCTTGTTCTTGTGATCCAAGATGGCGCGGAATCCGGAAGAAGTGTCTTTCACCACGTTCGGGGAAACAGACTGCATCAAGACGGACACTTCAAACAGCGATGAGGAGAACGGGTTGACGAGCTCGGGATCGTCTACAAAAGGTCGGTAAGCATTGCCGCCGTGCTTGGCGGAAGGGTCGAGAAGCTGTTGTGTTTGGGGGTATTTCTGTTCGGCGTTTGGAAAGGAAGTTGAAGTTAGGTGGAGCCTAGCCTGGGTATGAACGATCCCGCACGTACCATGAGCAAATCCTGCACGAACGAAATGACGGCTTGGACGTGATTAAAGTCTCTCCAACTCAGCGAGCACGATAGCAATCGCTTGGCGAATGCCGCTGGTCTCGCAGAAGACTAGGAGGAAAGGAAGAACGTCGCTGTTACACAAACGTAGATCGAGCGGGCCACACTACCACAAACTCACATGATCCCTTCCAGCAAACATGAGGTCCAGAGCCGACAATAAGCAGAAAAAAAGCTGGTCTTGAACCTCCTTATCCCTTCTATTGGGCTCGACTTCGAGTGCCGTGATGGCCGCGAACAGGATGCTGGCGTACTCTGCCAAGTCGATGTTGAGCGTATCTGAAGACCCGCGAAGCAGCTGCATGGCGGCAAGGGCGGCGTCGACCGAGACTTTGATCATGGTGAGGTCTCTTTGACCCGACTCGGACGTCGTCGTGGGCGCGGCGCTGGTGTGGCCAGTGGGCACAAACCACAGCTTCATTGTGTCGGTTGCCGTCCGACGCACAAGGACCAGGACGTCGGGGAGAAAGTCGAGCGAAACGTAGCGGGCCAATCTGGAATGCCGCCATAATCAAACACCAAAATGGACAAAGTTTAGGTTCGCTTTTGCTCTCGCGCATCTCCCCAAACACGGGGCCCCAGCCACGCTTACTTGCCGATCCCAGACAGCACCTCACTGACGACATTCTTGGCCCTGAGCGACTGCCCCGCCTGACCCTCTGTCGCGGTCCACTCCTTGAGCAGGCGGATGTAGGTTGCAAACACGATCTCCAGCGTCTGCTTCTGCAAATTCTGCCGCTCCTCAGCGTCCACCGACGCCTCGGCCTCCTTGAGCTGCTCGTCCACTTCCTTGGACAGCTTGCGCAGCTTCTGCGCACGCCGGGTCATGTGGTTCTGCTTCTCCTTTGACATTCGCTTGGGTCCTTGCTTGTTCTGCCCCGGGCCGCCGTGTTTCCCATGCGTAGGTTGTTGGTCGGCGCGATTGCGCCGTTCTTGAAGCGGGACCTCGGCCAAGATCTTGACGACCCCGGGAGGAGAATTGAGCTTCCGGGCCTTGACAAGGGCACCGAGGATCCGCACAATCTCGATCGTGGTCTGACCGGTCCTATCGGCGTGGAACATTGCCGACAACGTCTCGAGCGTGGGCGCGGTGAACAGCGGGTGGGTGATGCACTTGACGAGGGTGGAGATGATGTTAGTGCGGTAATTAAAGTGCGAATGTTGTAGCAGCAGTGTGCGCAGCGCGTGGTTGGCGAGTTTGGCGAGCGCGGTTTTGGCGGGGGGTGGGGATGGGAGGGATAGGTAGTCTTTACAGGAAAGAAGGAGAGGTAATGCGGTGTTAGTACATGTGTACCCAGACCCGCACGGGACACAGTGACCACGAGAAAGAGAAGAGGAATACTCTCCACGGCGATCAGTAGGAACAATATTTGAGACAGGGGGTCGTAACCACACCCATCATTTTCATCAACGCGTTGAAACGCGTTCAATCTCCCTGTGTCTCATCATATCCGCCGTCCCTCTCTCCCTTTCTTTTTTTCTCCCCAAACCAAACTCCAGCTCCCCCCTTCTCCCCCCGCCACCGTGCCGACGCTCACCTTTGAGCACCCTCTCACACGCCTCCAAGAACATGACGTACCCATCCAGCAAGGCCTCCTCAAAGGTCCACAGCTTGCGTACGTCCTTGGACACCATCTGCCGCCCGCCCTTCTCGGTCTCGGTGCGCGCGCGGATGCGGTACCCGGGAATGATGTCGGCAAAGATGGCGAGGAGAGCAGTGAGGATGAAGGGAAGCCGCGTGTCGGGGCGGGGGGTGGGGGTGGAGAGGACTTTGAGGAGGGGTTTGATGGAGGGGATCTGATGTGGAAGGTTGAAGGTGGGTGGATAGACATGGTTCAGGTTCAGGTTCAGTGTGAGCACACAAAGACTACATCACCCGCAAACGGTCACACCAAAACTCACGTTATTCTCCGGATCCCCAATCACCTTCTCCGCCACGCCCGTGATATATTCCTTCAGCGCCACCACATCGTACGGCACCGACGCCGCCACACCCTTGCGATCGTCTCCCGCTCCCTCCGCACGCTCGACGTGCACATCGTCATCTTTCCCCTCCTGAACCTGCACCGCACCACCTTGTCCCTCACCCTTACCCTCGTCAACGTTCCGCTTCACGGCCTCAACGGGTCGAAACACGATCTTTCCGTCCGTGGTCTTGATGGGCAGCGTCGTGGGCGTGTTCCTTGTCCAGGAATCGCTCACGCGAGGTGTCTCCTCGTACGCGGCCAGGTCGTCGTCGTTGTTGGAGGATGTTCGGGGGCGTTTGGGTTTGGGAAGGCTCCAGTCCTTTTCCGAAGCGGACGCGGACGCGGAGGGTTTTGAGGAATTGGTACGAGAAGAGGAGTCGGAGGCGTCGGCGGTGCGGGGTCGTTTCTCGCCGCGAGGGGGAGGTGCGGGTTGGTTTTGGTCGGGCCGTTTTGGCACAGAGGGTGTGGGTTTGCCGTTGGCGAGTTTCGGTGGTGCGGAGTGGTCGGGTTCGGGTTCGGGTTCGGGTTCGGAATCGGCAGTATCTGCGTTGATGAAGCTCGAGTCGTCGAGGCCATCGCCGTCGTCGTCACCCTCTTCGGCTTCTTCAGCATCCAAGTCCTCGTCTTCATCGTCATCGCCGTCTTCATCGAGTTCTGCATCTCCTTCAGCTGCGTCGATGTCGTCGCCATCGTCGCCACCCAAGTCAGAGAGAGACCCATCCTCGTCATCGTCCGAGTTGATGGACGGCAGACTGTCGTCGTCCGCGTCCGCCTGTGAGTCAGAGTCAGAACCCGAGTCCGAGGCTGCGCGACGGTTGCGTTTGACGGGATCGTTTTTGAAGTTTCTGGAAGTTGGGGTGAAGAAAGTTCGACCGTCAGTTTTCAAGTGAAAAGTGAAAAGTCGTTCGATGCACGCTCCGCTGGATACATTGGCTCCGGCGGGAATACGCGATCCACGCTCCATTCAATAGCCGCTCCGCGGCATCTAATCCGCCTCCGGCGACAGCCTCGGTCAGTGCTAGGGTACTTGGGACTCGGGAGTCCTCACTCCGCTCGGTCGGTTGGACTCACTTTTTCTTGAGTCCATCTTCTGTCAGCCCCATGAGAAAATGGAAGCCAGTACCGCCACCGTCGCCCATAAACTCCTTGAGGGCATCGATATCCTCCTGCGCGACGTCTGACTCTGCGACGTCTGAATCGTCAGCACGCTTCACGGACTGAGACCGAGCAGGAGCATCTCTCTTCGTCTTTCCGAGAATGCGCTGGGCAGTTTTGCTCTGCCTGAGTGCGCCGACCGCGGCAGACACCTTTGAGTTGGAGTGTCTTCCCCTGTCGCCATGTGCGATGTCGATTGCCTTTGCGCCCTTGAGCGCCTTCGCGTGCTGCTTGAACTTCTTCTTTGTCTGAGGCGCGCCGCGTCGCCTGCTGCCCATGTGTCGCGTGTGTCTGCTTTTCTCTTTCGCGCGGCCAAAGCACCGGCACGGGACTGTGGTCGCGCGTCCGCAGCACACCCCCCACCACGGCCGCTCCACTCCTCGCCCGCGCGCGCACACTGCGGGTGGCACTGCGCCCTGCACTCTGCACTCGCCGCACGCGCGTCTCTTCTGTCTCTTCCTGGCCGCCACTCGCACCGCCCACTCCCTCGCCGCGCACTGCAATGGCATCCCACGCGGCACACACAAATCTCTACGGAATGCCGCGGTCCGCGTTCGCTGCACTGTCCTCAATGTACGCGGACGAACTCGCGGCAAAGTGCGTGCTCCCTTGTCCCCTTCTTCGCTACCCTACTCGCGCGATTCATTCACTCGCCCTCTCTCCACTCTTCCTCACAGAATAAAAAACCTCGAACGCGACATCGACACCGCTCTCCCGCCCGAACAACCCTTTGTCGTCCGTCTTGACGGCGTCGCATTCTCCACATTCACAAAGGACCTGCCGCGGCCATTTGACAGACGACTCTCCAATGCAATGGTCGCCACTTCGGTAGACCTCGTCGAGAAATTCAACGCCGTATGCGGGTACACTCAGTCGGACGAGATTTCGCTCGTCTTTCCCGCGGCCATGGGTGACCTCTCGCCGCTCTTCTTCGACCTC
The DNA here is from genome assembly GCA_001574975.1 of Gonapodya prolifera JEL478. Taxonomy (NCBI): domain Eukaryota; kingdom Fungi; phylum Monoblepharomycota; class Monoblepharidomycetes; order Monoblepharidales; family Gonapodyaceae; genus Gonapodya; species Gonapodya prolifera. The sequence continues at coordinate 280,802 of KQ965782.1, forward strand.
TCTCCTCCCTCTCGCGATGCGTCGACGACAGGAGACGCATCCATGAGAGGTGACTCGGCGATGGGACGGATTGCGTTGAAGGCAGAAGACGTGAATGGACAAAAGGATGCGTTGAAGGCAGGAGACTCGAATGGACAATCGACGACTGCGGACGTACCTGTCCGACCTACGTCGGCAACTGGCACCAACACTGACAGGAAACGCAAAGACCCAATGGACACCGACTCCCCCACTTCACCTTCCACTTGCACTTTTCCCCCCACATCCACCACCACTCCCACAAGTCCCACCACCACTCCCACCACAACTCCCACGACGCGCCACCCACAAAAAAAGCAGAAAACAACAACCCGCGACCACCGCGAGACACAACGCACGCACATCTACGCGGGGCGTGTGCAAAAGCTCGCGTCTGTCATGGCGGGGTACGCCTCGGCGAGGTTCAATTCCCATTTGAGGAGGTTCTTTGGCGATGCGCCTGTTTTGGAGTCTGGTTCGGGGGATGATTTAGAGGTGAGCATGGGGTGGGGTAGGGGTACAGGAGTTTGTGATCTGACATTGAATACTCTGTACTCTTTACTCTTTACCCTGACACTCTTTACCCTGATACTCTTTACCCTGATACTCTACTCTTCACCCTGATACTCTTTATCCTGATACTCTTTACCCTGATACTCTTTACCCCGGTACTGCAGGCTCAACCACACGACCGCGCCGCCCCCCCGCTCGCCCGCGCCGTGCTCGACAAGATGACATCTGGACTCGCCTACTTCGACGGCCGCGTGGTGCCCTGCACGTCCAACTCCGAACTCATGGAAGCGCTGTTCTGGCGCAGCAATTTCGACGGGTTCCGCAACGCCATACAGCAGATTGCACGGGCAGAGGTCATGCGCGTGCTGGGAAAGTCGTCGCGGGAGACGCAGAAACGGCTCGAGAGTCGTGGCACGCGCGAGTTGCTCAGGATCCTTGTCGAGGAACTCAAGTGCGACGTGTTTGGGGAGCAAGGTCCCGCGCCCATCCCAAAGAGGTTTCTGTACGGGACGTGGGTCAAGAAGGAGCAGTACGAGATCTTGGGCATGGTCAACCCCAAGACGGGCGTTCCCGTACAGGGTCCCGTCGTGCGGGGGAGGGTCAGGGTGGGCAGTTTCAATTGGGCAGAGTGGCCGCATGAGGACCGCGTCAAGTTTACGCTGGCAAAATATTGGCCAGATTGGGATGGGCGGGAACCGCCGAGGGATTCGTTGGAGGCCAGCGAGGAGGTTGTGAATGGATCGAAGCGGACGGCGGAGTGAGGGCGGGATCGGGGTCGGGGTTGTGTGGGGGTTCGGAGTTGAAGATGATGACACTTTGTGGTTGTGAGCAATCATGGGTTGCAGGGATGACGACTCGCATTCGTAACCAATCAGAGTTGACGACAACTTGTATTTCGTGAATAATCAAAAGTTGCAAGGTGATGATTAAGTCGGATTACCCCCGCGCCAGGAAATTGGCCACACCTGGTCGAGGACCTCATCGAGACCGCTTCTGCCTTGGCTGCCGACGGACGCGATGTCCTCATCTGTGGGGACCTCAATGCCCGCCACAAGGAGCTCACAGGCGACCACGCCACCAACACGCGTGGGAGGTTGCTGAAGGAAGCCCTGGAAGGAACCCCCTTCAGGGTCCAGCAACTGGTGCGGGGCAAGTGGACCGCGACTAGGCATGGTATGGGACGAGCCATCCCGGACTATGTGATCGCAACCTACCGCATCACGGACCTTGTGGTGCACGAGGACGTCACGCTGGGGGGATCGGACCATGCCCCCCTCACGTTCACAATCCTGACGATCCCCCGCCCGAGAGGTACGCAGCTGGAATGTCCGCGCCCTGCAGAAGAAACCGGTAGCAGCCACCTACCGCCAGCTTCTGCAGGACAGTGTTGTGTTTTGTGCAGCCAGAACTCCTGGCAATGTGCAGAGCAGAGAATGGTGGAGCAACGTGAGAATGTCGCCCCGGAGGACATGCAACGGACGGTGGACCACCTTGCAGCGGAACTCTACTGGGCTATCCGCGCTGCAGCGGCGCCCTCAGTGGGGCATCTACACTGGGGTGCAAGTGCAGACCAGGATTTCTGGACCAACGAGATGCTCCGCGACCGTGGACCGGCAGACCTCGCACAAGTCGTCGCTCGGAGTGCCCAGTTTGCCAATGCACCCCCGCACAAAGCCAGACCCAAGGTGCGTATTGCCACAAAGCTTATGCGCAACTTTAGGGATCGGGTGCAGAAGCGGAAAGTCGAACGCTTCCACTCACATTTCAACAACCTTGGTTGCGGTAAGCAGACGTCTGCGTTTCTGAGGGCCATCAAGGGCCTTCAGAAACGTAGGTCAAAGACAGGCTGTGCAGTGGACCTGTCCAAGCTTGACTCCCACCTCGAGCACTTTCGCTTAACTTGGGGGGCAGAGCCAACTGGACACCTCCCATCCATGGAGGAGGCTCATGCAACCCAGGCCCATGATCCATCTGGGACAAGCTTGTGAGTATGAAGAATGTTCTGGAATCCCTGGCGAACCTCCACAAGGTAAGGTATGGGGACCCGACGACGTGCCTGTCCAGGTTGCCGCACCGGAACTTGCGAAGGCGCTCCAAGCCCTGCTCCACCTTGTCGCAACCACTGCCGCCATCCCGTCAATCTGGCAGGAGGCCTTGGTGGTCCCCATCTGGATGCGGAAAGGGTGGGCAGACAACATTGCCCAACACCGCCCAATTGTGCTCACCTGCACCCTGCTGGCTGTACAAGCATCTCCTCCTCCCCGAGGTTGCACAACACCAAGAGCAGCTTGCAGATGCTCAGGGTGTGTTCCATCCGCATCGCGGGGTCATGCAGCAGGTTGTCACGCTGCATGAGACGCTCCTCTCCAACCTGCACGCCATTGTGGCATTCCTGGACATGCGTGCTGCATATGATCTGGTGTACCGGCGCCGACTCTGGGCTCTCCTCGCTAACAAGTACAGCTTCTTGCAGGCCGCTGTTGCATGGATGTATGACCTCTTTGACTCCAACATCTCGCACCTCCTGGTTGGCAGGTGGAAGTCGGACAAGATGGCACTCCACCAAGCTGGTGGCTGTAAGTAACGTGGTGCGCCACTGACCCGGACCCATGTCGTGGAATGCGCTGGAGTTAGGCCCAGACTCAAACTCCTGCGCGACGAGCCCTTCCCAGGCACCCGCCGCACTCTTTGAGACACCGTACTGGACAAGCTGCTGAGTCTTTCAACAGCGGAAATGTTTCCGCGTGTTTGTGCCGAACTTGTTTTGGTGATCACAAGGATTGCGGAGCAATGTACCGTACGCTACAGGACCAAGATGGGATACCTGTACACCAACAAACCACCTGAGGAGGACACCCCCGGAGGTGGAGGCATGCCAGGGGAGCCGGGATAACCGCTTTTATAATGTGTGTTTTGGGGGCGACCCCAACCCAATCAACTTCTGCAATCTGCGGGAATGGCATTGGATGCATGCGTAGGAACCATTTTGGATACCATGCGTGTGGCTTGGAAGTGCTGCAGGGTGAGTGAGGCCGCTGAAACAGGGAGTTGGACTGCCCTTGGCGAGGAATGGATTTGGGCGTGCGGGATGCAACAGAGACCCCTGCAGGCGAGTGTAGGGGCTCATTTTTTACTCGAACGGTCTTATGGCATACTGGTTGCGTGAGGTCGCTGAAACAGGCGGGTGGACGGACCGAGGCAGGTCTTTTGTTTTGGGAGCGTGAGTGTTGGGCGACCGAAATGGCGAGTTTGGGCGTTGCAGTGGGACGCCCCTTGGGGCTTCTTGGATTCGTTGACTGGATCAGGGCGAATGGTTTGAGTTCTGTCTGGGCATTGGCGTTGGTCCCACCATAATTATTTTGTTATGTTTATGTGCCATCTACGTATGGCGGACTCACCCCCCCCCTCTCCAGCGTGGGGAGGTACCATACAGCGTAGCGCTATCTACTTAGGAGATGATCAACTCCTTTAGTTACTTGCTAACTATAAATACATCCTTGATATCATTAAGTCGGATTCCTGAACAAGAAGAGATTTAAAGGCTATGTCAATTCTGATTCGTGAGTAAGCAGAGTTGCACGATGATGAATCTCGATTTTGTGAATAAGCAGACGTTGCAGGATGCTGACAAGTCGAATTTCGTGAATAATCACAGATTATTGCACGGTGGTGACAACTCAAACAACGTGAATAATCAGAATTTCGGGGTGACAACGATTTGTGCTACGTGAGGAAGAAGAAGTTTCTATGTGATCACAACATGTATTCGCCAGCAGAAGTTGCAAGGTGTGAGATCTAGTATTCGTGAATAATCAATACAGTGCCGTCTACAGTTTGGGGTTCGCGCTGGTAGATAAGCGGTCGTACACGCTGTTCATGCTGAAGTCTTCAACCACCGAAATGTGCTGAGAATTGGAGAAGGGGGGTCGGGTTCGCCATCAGTCAGTGTCACACCCAATCAAACACAACATTCCCCGTACCTTGTTCAAGTTGTCCGTGATCACGTGCGACCGGGTAATGTCCTTGATGGTCGGCGTACCCATGAGTCGCATCGTCATCTCCATTTCGTCCTTGAGCAAATCAAGCGCGCGCTCGACACCGGCCTGGCCGTAGCTCGACATGGCGTACAAGAGGGGACGACCTTGTGGACAGGACAGACAGGCCGTGTCAGCCAACAATGAATAAAGGAGTAAAGGGATGGAGGGGACGTACCAATACCGACGGCCTTGGCACCAAGGGCGACGGCCTTGAAGATGTCGGTGGCGCGGCGAACACCGCCGTCTACGTACACCTCGAGCTTGTCGCGGGCGCCGACGGCGTCGAGGGCGGCCATGACTTCGGGCAGGATTTCAATGCCCGAGCGAGACCAGTCGAGTTGGCGACCACCTGGCGGACACCATACGAGAGCGTAAGCACCTCACCAGGCACACAACAAGTCCTTATCCACACCGCGGGCACGTACCGTGGTTCGACAGGACGACACCCTGGCAACCGTACTGGTAAGCAAGAACGGCATCCTCTGCGCACTGCACACCCTTGAGCACGATGGGCATCTTGGTGATGGACTTGAACCACTTGATGTCGTCCCACTTGAGGGCGGGGTCGATGAAGGACGAGATGGCGCGCGCGGCACCCTGGTTCCGGTCCACACGATCCCCGGTTTCCTTTTGGATCGCGGAGTCGTCGTCGAATTTCATGCGCATGTCCTAGTTATGTGTGTGGTTTTTGGTTGAGATTCTGGGAGTGGATTATTCGAGTGGGACGTGAGCACGAACCTTTTCTCGGCGACCCAGTTGGGGGGCGTCGACGGTGATGAAAAGACCCTTGCATCCGGCGGCTTCGGCTTTTCGTACGACAGCCTCGGTGATTTTGCGGTCCTGTTGATTTCGGGGGGAGGAGACGGATGTTTTCAGTACAGCAGATAGGATCCAAAGCCATCGATGTACATCACCTTGTTGACGTACAGTTGGAAGAACTGATGCTGTCCATTCCGTGCCGCGCCGCGGATTTCGTCGAACGTGCAACTCGCCAGGGTGGGAATCATTTGGATGATGTCGTGGGTGTGGGCAGCACGGGTCAAGTTGCATTCGCCGTCGGGGTGTCCAAGACGACCAAGAGCGGTAGCGGAGATGTAAAGCTGCAGGAGCAAGTCACGGAATGTAAGTAAGGTGCCCCTACAGCGTGAGCTCTTGTCAAGACCTCACCGGAATCGATGATTTTTGGCCCAAGATGGTGGTCGACATGTCGATCTTGGCGACATCGATGAGGATTCGAGGTTTAAGCCAAATGCGGCCAAAAGCAGCGTGGTTTTCTCTGCGTCAAAAAGCAGCGATATTGCGGTTCTGAATGTAAAAGAAGTGAGTGGTGAACCAACCGAAGTGTAATCTCGTCGTCAGCTCCGGAAGAGTAGTAGGCCCAGGCCTCCTTTTTCAGAACCTGTTTCGCCACGGCTTCGAAGTCCCACATGTTGAGCATCTGGGAAAGAGGGGGTTTGCTGCTCTCGGCCTTTTGTCGTTGAAGCTCTTCTTCGGACGGCTTCTCCGCAGCCTCCGCCTTTAGTGTAGCTGGGTCCACCTTTCCGACGCGAACCTTGGCCGGGAGGAGTTTTTGGATGATGTCTGACGGGTGGATGGGGTTGAATGCTGTTCGGAAGGTTTGTGCGGTGAGGCGGGACGCTGCAATCGGTGGCGAGCCATCAACAAGCTCACCTTTTGACCCATCCTTTCCAGCATATTTGAGAATAATGTTGGCCCCCGCTGCAGCGCGCCATCAGGCACGGTAAGAACAAGACTTCAACAGCGACAGGAGATCGACGCCAGAACGCACCAGGATGTTCCGGCAGAAAGTTGGTCAAGTCATAGACGTCTCCGTTGAGAATGACCCAGCAGTCTCCCTTGTTGTTGTGTTTCGCGACCTGCAGTCGTGGCGATCATGAGCACAATCGTGATGTGAGTCACGGACCGCCCACCCGTACCTCGGCAGCTGAGATGAGAGGGGCCATTGAGACAGACGAAGGAGAAGGAGAAGCAGAAGATAGCGCCGAGATGGGGGAGCGTGGTGAATCAGGCGGCGAGATTTATAGCCCTCCTAAAAATGTATGACGGTTGTTCAATTTGCCGAATTTTTTTTTTCAATCGCAGCGAGAAATCGCCCGTTCCGCGTCACGCCGAACCTCCACATAATAACCTTTCAACGAATCGTGCTCAGATACAGAAACACGCGTGCTACGGCGTGGAATCTCACTTCTGCTGGTAATTCGACGGTCCAGAAGCAGGACCGGATAAACTCTGGCGTGTGAGGGCGTGTGTCGCGGCCGGTCTGGATGACGCGCAACTAAACGGCCGAGATTCGGGAACTGCTCCTTCTGTGTGTCTGGAATATCAGAGACGGTGGTGACTTGGTGGCTGCTTTTGCTACTCTTGGAAATGATTATCCAATGGATCCTATGTGATGTGAAAGGTACGTACCCTCTCATAGAAGAAGTAAACAATGGAAAAGGGCTTTTGGGCTCTTGTCTTCGCGTTTGGAAGAGGAAAGGACTCAAAGGGTATTGCGACGAATTCTTTTCTCGACGAAGCAACAACAGTGCCCCCTTCTAAAGTAATGTCATGAACGCTTCCATTTTCCTTGTAACCGACCAGCATTTGCGTGGATGTTTCGTGTTTACAATTCCCATACATAAAAGCGATAACACATCGCTCATCCGGAAATCTGCCTGACTATTCACTATTGCTCCCACGTTCCCTTCTCGTTACGTGCTTTCTTCCAAGCAGCACCGTACTGGCTCTTGAGAAAGCGGGGGCGAAGGTCGGTGTTCATCATTTTGTAGACTTCAGCTTGACAAGCGTCGAACATGAAGGGGGAGGCTTTTGCGGGCGTTGTTCCAGAGGCAATAGATTCCATACTTCGAAGGCTGTCTTTGTCCGCTTCTCTGATAGACATGGAATCTGACTCGCCGTCTCCCCTTATCTTCCCAACATTTCGCCGCAGCGCATCCTCAAGCCCCTGTTTTCGGTGTGTTCCCGGTTTTCGGAACTCAAAGAGCAATCGGAGGGGTGCGACCTGCCACTGCGGGCAGTTCACTTCGTAGCGGCTACCGGGAGTTAGATATTCCTCGAATATGGGGCGCCCTCGGCGAATGAGAATTTGCGCGGATGATTCAGCGTCGTCACGATCTCTGGCTGATTGTACGACCTTGAGAAGAAGATCCATGGTTTGGTGTGATGGTCGTGAAACCGACGAAACGAACGGTTCGAGCTTTCTCTCTCAAAGGACGAATCAACTACCAGGCTTACCTTTTCGGCGTAAGCTCTGAAATCTTCGACCTCTCTCCAGAACTAGGATAGAATAACAGTCTGTCGTGTCAAGTCCCGAATACATGGCATGACAGCGGACGCTACGCACCATCAGGTTCTCCACCGCCACCTCCTTCTCTAGAAAGTGCCAAAAGTTCTCGAATCCCTCTTGCGTTGTAAGAATCACCGATAGATCGTCCTCCGCCGGCTGCTGCTGCTGCTCCATCGTCAACGCAATTCAAACCCGTGATGAGAGGAAGAGGGGGTTTTGGATGGGTGTCTCCCAGCGATACAGAGTCTCTATGTGGAATCCAACCGATTAACGCAGTCCACTAACACGATTCAGCGCTCAGATGGTGTTGATGGTTCCCTGTGTCTGTGCTCCGGTCGATCACGAATGGGGGCCTTTGTCCGCAGCATGACACCCTTCTCTCTCCTTCTCCTTTCCAGCGCTTTTACCTCTCTTCTGTCGCCTTCGTCCTTTCTATATTCAATCTCTAGCTCAATCGCTTTGCGTAACATTTGCAATGTTTTCACAATGGATTTATTTATTTTACAACAGAAGAGGAAAAGATGAAGGAAACTTTTATATTATTAATTCGACCCCGACTTCAATATCCACCGTGCGTCCAACATGCTTTGGAAATGGGTGGTATGACTAGTTTGTGTATAGCTTTCAGGCCATGTGGTCGTGGAAGCTAAGTGTTTATTCAGGAAAACGTCATCAGTCGGATCGCTCGCGTGATCTTGGCATTTAAACACAAACTCACGTTCTGGAGATGACTTCACGCTGCTGGGCAGGAGTAAGCTTGACAAAGTTGACGGCGTAGCCAGAAACCCGAATGGTAAGGTTGGGATAGTTTTCCGGGTGAGCCATCGCGTCTTCCAGTGTCTCGCGTTTCAGCACGTTTACGTTGACGTGGAACGCGTGCTGCTGGAAGTATCCATCGAGAATAGCGGCAAGGCTGGAGAGCAAAGTGCCATTGTGAGTTTAGCGATATTCCACTTTCATACGGAAAGATTCGAACGTACTTTGCATTCCTTTCCTCCGGGAGATGCCCAAGAACACTCGGCACGAGCGTAAAGGTGTTCGAGATTCCATCGCGACATGCATCATAGGGTACTTTGGCCACCGAGTTCAAAGAAGCTGGGAGAATACAGAAACGTTTTAGAGTCGGAATACTCGGCAATTGACAGACAAACTTACCGATCGCCCCTGAGAATTCACGTCCATGCACTGTTGGAAGAAAATAAACTTTGTGAAAATAAGGTCAAGATTGATATTTGCGATTGCTACTGACTTGGGTTACATCCTGGAGCGAATGGCTGGCCCCGTTTCCGTCCATCAGGAGTGGCACCGGTAGCGTTTCCCTAAACGTTCAGCTCCGTCAGCGCAACTGCGTGGCAACCACATCAAATAAAAATTGGGCTTACATAGACGACGTTCGATGTGATTGTCAACACGGAGAGAGTGTGAACGGCGTCTAGGTGAGAAGCATTTCTATCTGCGCGATCAAAGGAGATCCACGTTTGCCAGACTCTTACCGCGGTATGTTGGGTTCACTTGCAGTTTGGAGTGGAACACTTCTGGAATTTCCGCTGCGAAAGCGTCCACACGATCATCATCATTTCCGAACTTCGGGAACTCTATGTTCGAAAAACATAGTTCACAGGCCTGGACGGGCTCAATCGGTGTCAAAATATTCTCTCACCTCCTTCGATTCTGAAATCAACCGTAAGACCAGTCTTGGGGTCCCGAATAGGGTACACCTTCGCATACTTGATAGCAGACAACGAATCTGCAATGACAGACAGACCAGCGATACCGAAAGCCATAAGTCGGCGGACCTTGGTGTCATGAAGCGCCATTTGGATTGCTTCGTAGCAGTACTTGTCATGGCTGCGGTGGATCGCGTTCATCGTGTTGACGTAAAGCCTGTCAAATGTTTGCAATTAAACACCAGCACCATGAACATTGACATCAAACCGCAACTTACGCCGCCAGCCAGTCCATAGCCTTGTCGTATTTGGCGAAGACCTCATCGAAATTGAGGGGTCCCTCACCCGAGCTCAGTGCGCCCCAACCGGGTCCGACCTGCTTTCCGGTGATCTCGTCGCGACCTTCGTTCAAGACGTAGAGCAGCAACTTGGCCAAGTTGCACCGGGCGCCGAAGAATTGCTTTATATTCGGAAAGTCAAGTCCATGTTAGATCATTCGCATTCACGATTGCACCCTATCAAGCTCAACCCACCATATCCTTTCCCACGGTCATGGCGCTTACACAGCACGCAATGGCGTAGTCGTCTCCATATCTCTCACACATGAGCGAATCGCTCTCGTACTGCACCGACGAAGTGTCGATCGACGTGTGTGCCGCAAATAACTTGAATGGGGCGGGAAGCGCGTCGTTCCACAAGACAGTCAGGTTGGGCTCCTATTGGGTGAACGCACGAGCACGATGAAAAAACAAACGGCTATTTTGTGAGTGGGTCAATCGACTTCCCGCGACCTCTCAAAATGCTCACCGGCGCAGGTCCCAGCGTATACAGAGTGTTGAGAATCCGGTAAGCAGTTTTGGTCACCATGGACTTTCCGTCCTTCGTGCATCCTCCGAGCACCATAGTCACCCATGTTGGGTCGCCAGCAAAGAGTTCTAGAGCAATGTCGTCAGCACTTTGACCGTACCTTGTTGACACGTTTTTGACTTACCATTGTACTCCGGCGTCCTCAGGTGCCTTACCAGTCTCAGCTTAATAACCAACTGATCAATGAGCTCCTGGGCTTCCTCTTCAGTCATTTTTCCGGCCTCGATATCGCGTTGAATGTAAACGTCGAAGAATGCGTCTACTCGTCCAAAAGACATAGCGGCACCATCTGAGGTGTGTGCGATGTAACAAGGGTGTCAAGAAGGGTCGCAGCGTCACTTGCCGACGCCCAAACAAGGCTACTCACCCTGATCCTTTACGGAAGCCAAGTACGCGAAGTACGTCCACTGGACGGCCTCCCTGGCGTCCTTCGCCGGTCGCCCCAAATCAAACCCGTAAGAAGCAGCCATCTCCTTGAGTTGCTTCAGGGCCTTGACTTGGTCCGCAATTTCCTCGCGTAGCACCATGTTTTCGTCGGTGAACACGGGACCAAGGTCGTGCTTGTCGATGAGTTTTTGCGAGATGAGGGCATCCACACCGTACAGGGCGACGCGACGGTCTGCAGGAGTGATGGGACGAGATGGTGAAAAGATACGTCAGCTCAGTGGTGAGACATGGAAAGCGAGCTTTGCGGTGCAGTAGCCTTCCATTTTCCTCTGCTTTCGTCAAAGATTTCCCATGTCCCAAGCTTCCCCCACACCTCGCATGCTTTCCATCCTTCAAATCCCCCCAAATCCCCCCATCGCCCATTCGCACACCCCTAGGACACTCACAGTCTCCAATGATCCTGCCCCGTCCGTACCCATCCGGCAACCCAGTGACGATATGGTTGCTCCTCGCCGCCCTCATTTCGCTGGTGTAGATGTCAAAGACAGCCTCGTTGTGCGTCTTCCGGTACTTTGAGAAGATCTCCTTGACGGTTGGGTCCATGGGGTACCCGTTGGCCTTGAGGGCGCCTTCGACCTGAGGTGGAGGTGAACGGGGTTATGGCATTGGAGGTTAATGTTGTGAAGGCAACAAATGAGGGAGAGAGAAGATAAAAACTCACCATGCCCAGACCGCCGAACGGCTTGATCGCCCTCTTTAGTGGTGCATCGGTTTGCAGTCCGACGACAACCTCATTGTCCTTGTCAATATACCCTACGCCAGACGCAATTGTTGGTCAGCTACCTCAGTCTCCACCGAGCCCAAACAAACTTACCCGGCTGGTGACTCGTGATCGTCCCCGGAGTCTTCCAATCCACATCCAAGAGGCCACCCTTGTTGCGCTCTTCGCCAAGGAGTTCAGTGCAGCGGGACCAGACTGCAGACGTGCGAGGGGAAGCTTTGGATGCGAGGAACGAGGAGTCGCCGTTGTAGGGGGTGTAGTTCGATTTGACTTTGTGTTGTGTTGGGTGGGTGAGGATGTAAAATGGTTGAATGGGCGATGGGTGGGTTCAAGAGCGAAAGGGAGATGAAATAGAGGAATGCAAGGAAGGACGGAAAGAGAGGAGGTTTGCGGAAGATGGTTGAGTGCCAAGGCGGGCTCCGGTGATGAAGCGGTCGATGACTCACTCCACTTTTCAACGTTGATATCTAGCTTGGCGTACTTTCCCGCCTGCTGCTGTTGAGCTGCGACCGTTGCCATGAAGCGAGACTGGCGATGTATTGGTGAATGCGTGTTTGAATCCACGAGAGTGTGGTGAGGTTGTTCAGGGGAGAGAAGTGGAGAGTGAGGGGTCACAGGCCAAGGACGGTTAATATAATACCGGGCCCATTCGGGACGCGGTCGTGAATCACATCCAGGGTAGTTGGGAGGAGCGGTCCCAACCCCGATTCAGACCTCCGGGACGGCTCACCTTGAATGCCGACGGAGCGAACGCGGATGCGGAGCAGATGGCGTTTGGCGTGATGCGAGATGGCGCCGGCGGACGGGCCAGGCGTGTTAAGGAGCGGGCAGGAGTTGGAGAGCGGCCGACGGTGTGTTGGATGTGAGTGGCAATGCGGGACGTCGATGCGCAGGCAAGAGTGGGTGCGATGAGAGCCGGCAGAGCGGAAGGGAGAGTAAGTGTGTTGAGCATGTAATTGTGTGGTCGGATGCTGGCGTTTCTGAGATTATAAGAACGGCGAATATTCGAGTGCAACCTAGAGCCCTCTGGTGAGTCACCCTCCATCAGCAGGACACCGGATCATCCGGCAGATAAATGTCACCCAAAATCACACTTTTCACACATCAGATGAGTGCGAAATGAGCTGGAAAAGATGTAATGACAGAAGAGATCGGGCGATGTTCAGTTTGGACCCGTCAATGAGACTTGATGGTGCATGCTAGAACAGAATGGGACGAGACGAGCAGACGGAGTACGTGAACAGTCGGATTAGAAAGTACATCGAATGGAGAGTGTGTGGGCAACAAATGCTGGATAGATGTGGAAGTGAGTCACTTGGTTGTTGGTTGCGGGCGGCGGTTGTGGGCAGCCCCGACTTGCGAGAAACGATGCAGAAATTGCAAGCGCAATGGCTTCCCTAGCAGGCAGATAGAAGAACGACTCTCGTGTCTGTTGGTGAAGGTGAATGAATTTATTGACAAGAATGGAAAGGAATCGTTCCATCTTCTGGTGAAATTAGTCCACTTTGGAGATCACTTTGTGAGCTTCAAATACATTTGGGATACAAAAATAATTCGCAGTGCGGATATTATAAGAAATGCGGGAGCAGTTACGGGGCTTTAGGTTTCAAGTGCAAGGGATGGATGCCAACTGGGTGCTGGTGAGTCACCGGATCCGATCAAGTGGCACCTTGAGTTTTACAAGCGGGCGCATTTCACGCATCTAATTGAAGAGCACGCATCACGCTTCAAGCTCGAATCTGCGCGATCACATCGAAATCCAAATGCAAACAGCGATAACGGAAATTGGAGGCGCGATGGGTCCAGCCGGAGTTGGACTTGTCGGGAGAGCTGTTGGTGAAGGCATCAAGAGAGCGGGGCAAGCGAAAAGGGCAGTCGATGTAGCAGCAAGAATGAGGGAGCTAACGAGGACCGGACTGAACATGGGAGCTGGACTATCTACTGGAGCAACCGCCAGTCGAACCCCACAGTTCACCACGCCCGCCCCCCACTCGGCGCTCTCTTCACGTTCCAAGCACACTTTGCACTCTCTACCGTCTGCGTTCTCCTTACTTCGCTCCCTGGCACCACATTCGCCGGTGTTCGTCCACGCTCAACCGTTCTCAACAGCGGCAGCACCAGAATTCACCTCTTCACCACCTTCTCATCAAAACATCATCCCCGTTTCTCCTCACGCCCAACACCTTAATTTTGACATCAAGCCTTCAACTGGCTCCGCAAAAACCCAACACCCCGTCACCGCTCACGCACGCTCATCTCCACAACACAAGACACCTCTTCCTTCCGATTCCCTTGCATTCTCTCACCCATCTCACGACGATCCAGCACACCCGATATTTGATCCCTCCCTTCCCGGCGTCGACTATCTCGGAGTGCGCGGCTACGTTCACTCGACAGAGTCCATGGGGTCGCTCGAAGGTCCAGGCAACAGATTCCTCGTGTTTCTTACGGGCTGCATGTGTAGATGCCTGTACTGCGAAAACCCGGATACGTGGGATGTACAGAAGGGCGGCACGTCAACTGTGAGTTCTGATGCTGGAAGTCTTCCTGTCGCACCTAACATCCCACCATTCCACCCGTCACACTCCTCCCCTAGTCTGTTGCCCGGCTCGTCGACAAAGCCTCTCGGATGAAACCCTACTACGTCCGCTCTGTCGGGGGTGGCGGCGTGACAGTCTCGGGCGGCGACCCCCTGGTGCAGCACGACTTTTTGGCGGCGTTCTTGTACGCGTGCAAGAGGGACCTTGGTCTGAACACGTGCGTGGAGACAACGGGACTGGGAACCAGGAGAGCGCTGGAGACGGTACTGCCGTGGACGGATTTGGTGTTGTTATGTGAGTAAGGCAAGCCACGGGCCGAGGAAGGGGGAATGCGGGGGAACACGGATATTGCGGATATGAGACAAGAAACTATCCATCATTCTTGTCAGCTCTTGGAAATGCGACGGGAGGGCGGTGGAATGGACGTGCGAGTCCTCGTGGAGTCGTTTTTGCGTAGTAAACCCTAGTCCGGTTCCGCACCCCACATTCTCACCCCTATCTCTGCCTCATTACCTTTTCTCAGGCATCAAAGGCACCAACTCAACCTCATACTCACACATCACTCAAACCCCCTCTCGATCGTTCTCGCGCATGCTCCACTTCATCACCGAGCTGCGCTCTCGAAACATACCCTGGTGGTGTCGGTATGTCGTTGTTCCAGGCCTGACGGATTCGGACAAGGATGTGGACGAGCTGGTGGAGTTGATTAACGGCGAAGAGAGCGGGGGGTGCGAAAGGGTCGAACTACTGCCGTATCATACTCTGGGCGAGCATGTGAGTTTGGAGAAAGGAATGACCAAAGGGGGGGGGGGGTGTTAAGTGAGAAGAGGAAACAGTGAGATCTGTTTGGATCTTCACACTCAGGGAAACTCCAAGTGGATTCATTCGTTGTGTTCTGGCCCGGCGTCTTACTAACGAGACTCCTCCGGTTTATTCCCAACCCCCCTTCAGAAATGGAAGGAGCTCGGACTGGAGTACCCGCTACCATCCACGCCATACCCCACCAAAGCCCGCTTGGAAGCCATCGCAACACGCATTAGGAACGGTCTGGTCAACAAAAACATAAGCGTATCAGACGGTGCGGAGTAAGGATTGAGACCACGAGAGGGAGTCTGGGGAGGAAGGACAGTGTGGGCATGAGATAGTGAGAAAAACGAAGAGTGGTATGAGGTGTTCCGCTTGAGAGTGGTTTTGGATGAATGTAATAATTGTGGTGATGTCTCATAGTACAATTGAATGTCAAAAGCAAAATCTATAGTAAAAGATGCAAAATCGTGTTCCAGACCACACCATTGATCCGATGGAACTATCCCACCAATTTCCGTCTCCCGAAAACACACGCTGGTTACCGCCCTGCTGCACCAACTCCCAACAATCTTTGAAACTGCTCGAACACGTCTCGGTGCTTGGACGCAACCAGCTGCCGGACATTCTCTACCGTACGGTGACGGCTCTGCTCTCGATTGTTGTAAGCTTTGACGTTGGTGAGGAGCTGGGTAAACTGAGTCGGAGAGGAACGTAGCATGGGTTAGACTTCACACAGTCCTATTCCTCATATTCTCATTCCGTTCCCCGAGGAACCTCGAGAACTCAGCTCACTTCATCGTAAGATAACACGCTCCTTGCTGTTCGAAAGAACTCCCTCCCGTCCACTGTACTTGTGGACTTTGCCCCATCGTCAATACTCGTCGGTGGTGTCCCTGCCGATCCGTCGTATCCCGACGGCCAGTTAGAGGACGTGTTCGGAATCGGAGCTGGAGCTGGTTCCGAATATCGAGTTGGGGGACTGGGAGATGTGTATTTCGGAGGTGGTGGGAGAAAGGAAGGAATGGATCCACTTTCGAGGCTAGGTGGAATAAGTCAAATGGTGCGAGGTGCATGAGCATAAGTAGCATAGGAAGGGAGCACTTACTGTTCGAGTGCAGGGCGTTTGTCGACAACACCGCTTGTACTTTGTTGTACTCCTACATTGTCTTGATAGCCCTTGAACCACGTTCGCATCCAATCAGCATGTGACCCCCTGAAAATAACTGACCGCGCGTTCACTCACATTTGCTTGCAAAGACTCCTCGCTACCTAATCTGAACCCCTTTACCCGCTCCAATATGTCCTCGACCGCGTCACTCCCCTTCGTCCCATTGAGCACCCTGTCCCGCACGTCTTCCAGATCTTCCTCGGCAAAGGATTGTAGGACAGACTGTTTGAACGACGCGAGCTTCTGGGCGGAACGGCTCAGCTCGGCGATGCGTTTATCAGCGCTACATGGTGAGGATAATAGCCGTGGTTGGGAGGGAATGACGTAAGTGCAAAGATATAAATAGCAGGTAGAGAAACACGTACCGAGACAATTGCATTTCAAGCTGAGATATGCGGAGTTGGGAGTCTACAAAACATTTAAACCGAGATGAGACAATCGCACACGTTCGGAAACGTCCAAATAACTCCATACTCACTCTTTATCTCCGTATCTTTCTTTTGTGACTCGGACTTCAGGTGCATTACTTCGGCGTCTTTCATGGCGAGCTGGGGTGCGAAACTCCGTTAGTGACATTCAGACAAGTCCCCGACGTGATCCCGGGCACAGAGTCTGGCGTTCTTTCGCGATTCATTGCATCAAAGCTGCGCCGCCACTCAAAACGTTGATCGGTTTCCGGTCAGGCGGGAGATCGCGCAAAGAAGTCGAGGGATCGTTCTGCTCATCAGAAGCAAACGATCGCATCTCTGCACCAAGGAACTGACCCTCTTCTGGTATGCATCTCGAATGATGCGGATTCCCTGCTCAAAATGATCTTCCATCAGTGATGACTTGAGTACACTCTCACAGGTGGCACATACAGCAAATCCACAGTCATCAAAATTTTGTTCGATGAAGTAAACACACAAATACAACGAGCTTCAGAAATCTAGTTCCTATCTCCAGATCCTTTCAGAACAGGAAATATTGCAGTATAGCCTCCATGGCCAACACGTTGAATTCTACACTGTCCTTTTCCCTTCTACCCCACTTCGGACATGTTGACAGTGGATTTCGACTCTGTGGACTACTGCGAGTCGGACTCCAGAATGTGATACATCGGAAGTCATTTCTCAACTTTTCGGACAAAGATTTTGGTTTGATAAAACCCAAGGTACAATTTACCGTAATGACCAAGAACTAGCTCCAATAGCGACGGGGAGGACAGCTCATATCGCTCTCCAAAAAGGGGACGAGGTTCCACAAGTATCCGGAGCCCTCTTCAAAAACCAGTTCAACGCTCACCACGGGTTCCCCTCCGAGTCCTCGCTCTGACCATGCGTGGACAAATCACCGCCTCTCGGCACCACTGATATAACAGCCGTGCCAGTTTCGGATCGCGACGTGCAATCCGCGACAGCAAGTGTAAGCATTTACCACATGGTGAGCAACAAGTGTTGGAGGCGCTTGGAATGAACAGCCTCACACAGCCTCTACCGCTGTGTACAGCCGTACCAGTTCCGGGAAGCAACGCGCCTCCCGTGACGGTGAGCGTGAGGGCCCCATCCGAGGCGAGCATGTCGAAGTGTTGGAACTTCAATGCGGTCAAAAACTTTTGCTTTCCTTTGTTGCAAAGCATCGTGAATCAAAAATTAAAGTGGGCCCCAATAATAAACGAGTGGGAGGCCATTTCACGATGAACTTTCATTGCATGGTTGTTAACAATTTTAGTCATAATAGTTTCAAGTAAAGTAAATTTGTAAAGCCAATGCGACACGTGCATCCAAAGGCCAAAGGCAACTTGTCCGACCGGCGGATTACGCACGCCAACTTAAAACCAGGTTGCAATACTCGCAGAGAGAAACAAAGGTCAGCCCGCCAACCTCAACCAACACAGCCTTGTGCCTGCAGCGACGAGACCCTGCTCTGCCGGAGCTGCAAATCTCCTCTTCCATCCCATAACATCACGTCGGTAGACTCCTCGTAGTTATTCCTTTCATTGCCCAGCGCCTCTATAAAGGTACCACATCCAACACAGCCGGTTTGTCACCTGCCGCCCCAACTGGAGCTGGTGCACCAGATCCGGCTCCAGGAGATACCGCTCCAAGCGATACAGCTTCTGCTGCCGCCATCATGGGGGAGTTCCTCCTTCGTGGGATACTTGCTGAAGGTTTTCGCACAAGACGGGCACCACCCAAGTGAAGTGTACCGGCAGCTGCTGCTCCCCCGTGCTCCGCGAGCGAGGGGTCTTGCATACGAGATGTGGCGACACGAAGGGTATAAGCGCGACGTATTGGAGATGCGGGTGTAGAGGCCGAGGTGGAACTGGAGTGGAGAGCGGGGGCAGTGCCAGCACTGTGGGCATGCGACCATTGACTTGTTTCCGTAGAGCTCGATGTAGTTGATACCGGCGAAAATGGAGGTTCTGATGGGCTCGGCGCACGGGTGGAGGTAGTTGGGCTACCTGGCCGGTTGCTATTCGAAGTGTGATCTGTTACGCGAAGGGTGGGGCCACGGACGGACTCGAGGATTCGAAGCAGGCGATTGTGATCCTCTCGGAGTTCGATTAAGTGAGAAGAAACTGCAGCGTATTTGTTCTAAAAGGAGAAAGTGGAGAAAATTTTAATCAAAAGTGTTGCAAGTTAGTCCACGTCAAAGAATCGCGAACGGCGTGTTCCGACCATCTTTTCTTGACAAAGTAATTCTCTTGCCAAACGGTCTCTCGGAAGCATTTCACGTCCTTCCAAGCAATCAAATGCCTGTCACATAAACGTACCTTCAGACTGTCAACAAGCTCTTCCTGCTGTCTCTGCCCTACTTGTGCCTGCACACGCGCTCGGTGTGCATCCGCAAGTTTGGCGTGGAGATCTTCTGCTTCGGCCTCAAGACGTTGAATCTAATCGGGTGTGAGAGATCAGTTGGTGTGATAACGCGGATTAAACGTTTGAAAAGATGGAAGAATCTCTGCTCCCATGCAATATTCGAAAGAACTAGGCTCAAAATTCTCCTTTCGCAAATTCTTCGAGCGAATACTCTCCCTCCTCCCTGCGGATCTCCGGAGTTTCAAAACAACCCCGTACTCAGAACGTACCTTGCCATCTCGGTCCTCCCTCACTCCATCAATTTGGCCCTGCAGAACTGAGCATCTCTCCCTGGCTTGGTCCAAATCGTCAGCGAGTTGGGCGGCCCGAGCAGAAAGGCGATGAACTTCAGTCTGAGACGTTGCGAGTTGAGCACGCAGCGACGAAATCTGAAGGACGAAATATCAGCGAGATATCAGCGAACAGTCGAGACCTTCGGTTTTCAATCCACAGGTACATGCTTCTCCATGTCGTTGCAGGGAAATTACACCCCAAGAAATGAAACTTCTCCACTCCATCTGAGATCGTATGGTACACCAAGTACAATGGCGAAATGTTTGCAAACAAACCTCTTGTCTCCACTCATCAGCATCTCGCTCGTGAGCCTCGTTAAGGTCGTCGAGGTCGCATTGATGCTGGAGCTCGAGCTATATGGACAGGATTGGTTGGAATAGTCAGCTTGCAAGGTAGTTGGAACAAAATTTCGAAGCGAGGGTATTCGCTTTCAGACCCGCTTCCAAGAAACTTTGGAATGCCATCTGAACTTGAGTGGTCCGTCGCACCAACGCCTATCTTGTGGTATGTCGCTCTGGTACAAGTTGTTTGACCAACTAACCTCCTTGAGTCTTCTCGTGAATTCGAATTCCTTTCTCTCCTCATCTGCGGACACTTGATCCGCTAGCCGAACCAGCTGTTGTCGCAGTAGAATGTTTTCCTCGATAATCTCCTCTTCCTTCTGTGCAGACATTGTGGCCGCCGAGTTAGAATGAAGGGAAAACGTGTCGTTTGTAGTCGTGTCAGATCCGTCTGACTCCGACAATGTAAGTGCGGAGAGGGAATCCGATGGTGCCGCGTGGATCTTCTGCTTCTGGGAGTTGGTGGTGCCGTTGAGCGATTGGGTCTGAGCCGCGGCGGCAGCGTCTAGGAAGGGGTTTTCGTTGGACTGTGTCGTCCGACGGAACAGAAATGCCATCGAGTGCCGTCAAATGTGGGGTGTGCTAGTCACGTGGCCAGGCGGAATGCTTCCCGCCCGCTGTGTATCGCTAATAGAGAAATCCAGCAGTAGTGTCTTCAGCGCTCGCGCTCGTCGCCGCTGACTGACGTCCCTCCGCTGTGAGCAACCAATGAAAGCCAATTTTCTTGTCTACGCCCCACTTCCGGAGCAGCAAGTACAATTCTCCGCTGTTACAGTGTCTGCTCGCTGCGGAATCCCGGTATCCCTGGGGTAATCGATGTTTCTGGGAGTTGCGACCGAGATCTGGACTGTGAGGTTTCGAGAGGCACACACCGCCTGGTCGAACGCCCAACACCCTTTTTTTCCCCCTTTTCCTCCCCTTTTTCCTTCCTCCTTTTCTCCCCCTTCTCTTCCCCCCTTTTCCTCCCCTCCTTCCCTTTCCCCTTCTTTCCCCCCCCCCTTTTTCCTTCCCCTTCTTTTTTTCCGCCTTTCTGTTGCCCCGATTGCCAAGTGACGGACTGTCGATGGTTCATACGGGATTTCTGGACTGTAAAGGTTAGAGTGAGTACAAGGATTTGGATTTTAGAGCAAGAGTTCTTTGGTTTTCTGTCCACGAAAGTAACAGCCTTTCTTCACACTTCTATATTCTTGAATATGTACTGTCCCGTGACCTGGCTTTTCTTGAGAGGGGGACAGGCAACAAACCTGAAAATGTGTAATTCCGTAAATTACAGTCGCCTCTGTCTAACTCGACTGGTTTCAACTGCACGTTTTGCAGTCGAGTTAGGCAGAGAGACGAGCTGAACAGAGGTCCACTTGTTTCATGTCGAATCGATCGTTAAAATATTATCTTCATGCATATTTGTTATTATTAGATTTTTTTAGCTGGGTTTTAATTGAAAGAACTTGGAACTCATTTGGGTGGTGGAGGGTCGTTGGTGTTCAACACAAACCAGTTTTTATTCCCCACTCCTCGAACATGAAATCCATCATGCACACCAATATGCTCTAAAAAGAACTATTAACCTTGTTTCATTCCGTAGGAACCAAGGTTTGCGTCGAAGTTGTCACGACCAGACCACGATACAACCTTTGACTCTCGCCATCTCGCCGCCTTGCGGGCAATCCACCGCTCCAGATGACCAGGATCGACAAAGTGGTTACTTCACTTGACTTTGGCTATGTCGAGGCGTCTCTTGGAGTGGTTTTGTCGTGAATTCGAGGCCGGCTGAAAGTGGGTAAACTCTCTGTAACTCGACTTTCACCAATTTTGGAGTCGAGAATCGAGAATCGAGTTATACCCCGTTTTACATATGATTTTTTATGAGCTACAAGATTTTGGGACGAGGTAGGCAGAGAGTCGAGTTGTGCAGAGTCGAGTTAGAGAGAGGCGAATGTACCATGTATCGTTTAATAAGTAAACAGACAGGACTCTTTTAGTGCGCTTGGTAAATGTCGCCAAAAAAATCTCGTGTCGTCGGGCCTGGGCCATTCCCCCATTGCCCACATAAAACCGCGTCCACTAACTTGCGGGCGGTCCACACCGTTATCGGACTCGCACAGAATCGCGACGCCCACAATCAGCAACTGTGCTGTTGAATCGAGGCGTGTTTTGTCGACGATCGAAAACTTGGTGTGGTGTGCGGCAGCGGTTGAGGCAACGTTGGAAGCAGGAGTGGCGCAACGGGTGAGCGATAAAAGCATCTTCTGTCTCCAATTGATTACCCTCTCATGTACCGTTGTGAATCTTTTCCATCGCCCTGATTATGGGGTGTAATCGGATCTCCATCCCTGAATTGCACAATCACGCACTTCCAAGTCAGACCTGTTGGACGATTGTTGAGCGCGCCATTTCTGATTCCGAGGTGTGTTTGATATTGATCGCTGAGGTATCTTGACCCTCTCTGAAACGATTGACACCTATCGCCTCGATTGTACCCTGCTTGATTGAATCGCCGCTTCCGTTTAATCATTGAATTCTCACCTTTTTGTCACTCTCTGTCGTTTCTCATCACTTTTGTGGTCACGAATGAAAATTTTGATCGATGAATCTGTTCTGGTATGCAAATTACGATCTTGATTGCTGTGTAACAGTATACGCAGCGAGCCTCATTGGTAGGTGTGACCTGTTTCCTGAAACACATTTGATGGCAGGACCGAACCGTCCGCGCCGTGCCCAACCTCGGAAATTGGGAGCAATTGGAGTTCATCAGCAACCCCGACGATACCTACTCCTTCCGCACCTGGCGCGGCGTCTACATCAGCGCTGAAGGAAAGGGCAATCACGCCTGTGTCGGAACGCAGGACGCTATTGGGCAGTGGGAGAAGTTCAGAATCTTCACGCGGCCCCCACCCCCGTCGAGCCAGCTCAAGGGGGTTCCGAGCGACCTTGATCTCAATCTGCAGGTGTGTTTGGCGTTGCCACCATAGACGTGTGTTTGTTTTGTATGCACGCTTGGAACTCACCCAACCCTTTTTTTTTTTTTTTTGTCGTTCTCCACAGGTTGCTGTGTCCAACTACGACATTGACAATGCCATTGCCAAACTGGAAAACGCGGCGTGTGTCGTTCGCACAAATCGGGTTCCAGGTCAAATCTCAAACTGCAACGGTATAACAGTTCGAGCGCACATCAAGCCCGTGGCGGCGTACCAGACTTACATCGAAATGGTGAGTACCACGGCGGCGATTGCGAACACAAGTGCAAGTCTTCTTCACACCTTTGGCTTCCCACATAAATCTATCAGAAACACGTCCCAAGCAATGTGGGATCGAAAGTCTCGTTCACACAGCGCAAAGGAGCCACAAAGACAACGACGCTCTCTACGGACGTCAGGGCGAGCGTGGGTGTGAACATTAAGGGGTGCAAAGTCTCACTGGAGGTTGGAATCGGATACTCTGTGGGCACCGAACTTAAGGTGGTGGAGGAAACGTCCGTCGAGGTGAACATCACAGGTCCCATCACCCTGTATACCTACCGACAGTCTTGGTGTACGTCACCAGAATGGAGCTCACGGACAATGCACCCATTTTGTTGCAGCTCGAGAACCTGCCCTACATTGTCAAGGACGGGTACATTTACTTCTTCGCCCTTGTACAAGGAGGGCACCCAGCGGTTCGAAACCAAACACCAACAGGTGCAGTACCAGAATCTGGTCGGATACCTGATGAACGCCGGGTTTTCAAAGTGGCAGAGCGAGTGAGCGGCGATAAGTGCGGGCGTAGAGTATACTTTTCATCATCATGACACTAGAGTCTAGAAATGGACATTTTATACTAAATACAAAGAGTTGGCGTTGAATTTAGGGATCCTTTCATTTGTATGCTCCCAGACTTGACTTGCCAAATCACCGACATGCCTGCAACAAAATACCTCACAGGAACCTGTGCCAGGATCTTCTAATTTTCCAGAACCTCCTGCACCACCTTTTAATAATGTCTCCATTGAAATCAGAATTCCAACTTGGGCACGAACTCTCAATATCTCAGCTTCAATGAAAGCTGTGCTAAAAGAGAAATAAAAGGAGCTCTTAATGTAAGGAAACTCTTTTGTTTTCCATGTTGCAAAAATCAAACTAAAAGTGCTTTGCATTCCATTATTTTTTACCAGACTTCTATCACTGCAGAAGTGAAACAAGAGTTCAAGTCTCAAAAGCCATGGGATGCTACACAACCTACGTGAGCTGCATGAGCCTGTAAACTGCAGGAATGTGTATATATGATCAGATGTACATAGCAAGACGTAATTGCCACCTCCATTGCAAAGAAATAAGAAAAGAACAGAACGTCCACAAACACCTCCAAGTCCGTCTCCTGCACCTGTTGTGAGGGCAGAATCCCCAGATCCTTTGACTGATAGCCGCCACAATCCACCAGAATACAGAGAGCTTACAGCAAGTGGTGGAAGGTCCTTGAGGGAAGAATTGGATGGATTTGATGACTCTGAAGATGAACCAGATCCACTTGTACTTCATGTGACTTTGGAGACTGCTGAACAAATTGAAGTTCCAGAAACATACGCAGAAGCAATGAGAAGTCCTTATGCAGAGTATTGGAAGATGGCAATGCAAGAAGAGCTTGATGCACTGAGAAAGTTCCAAACTTGGGAACTTGAGGAGAAGCCAGAGAATGCTGCACTGCTCACACGAAAAATGGGTGTATACAGTGAAAGTGCTCTCAGACACATCTGTGAGGCTCAAAGCAAGATGGGTAGCTCGGGGATTCACACAACAATATGGAATTGATTTCAATGAGACCTTTGCACCAGTGATGGAACTCCAAAGCTTGGCACATCATTCTTGCAACTTGCAGCTGATCAAGGACACTGAATTATGCAGTTGGACATTTCAAATGCATTCTTGAATGGAGAATTGGGGGAGAAGATGTATATTGAGCAGCCACATGGATTCACATTGGGAAGCAACCTTGTTTGCAGATTGGTGAAGTCACTTTATGGCTTGAAGCAGGCAGCAAATGAGTGGTTCAAAGTTCTTGTGGACATTTTGGTGAACAAGATGGGATTCAGGCAGATTCAAGCAGATCCTGTTGTGTTTGTGCGAGAGACAAAGGAGGGAAAGCTTATTACTGGAGGACATGTTGATGATTTTGTTGCAAGTGCTCCAAATGAAGCTATGTTGAAATCTTTTGAAAAGGAGCTTGCCCAACATTTAAATGTTAGATCAGGTGGACTGGACAGATTCTTGGGTGTGCAAGCAAAGCAGAATTTGAAAACATTTACAATAACCATCCATCATCAGCGCAAAATTGTGGATCTTCTTTCTGACCATGGCATGCTTGATTCAAGACCAGTGAGCACTCCTCTGCAACCAAACATTGAGTTGTCTCGTGCAGATTTCCCTAAAAGTGCAGCAGAGAAGCAGGGGATTGATGGAAGATCATACAGACGTGGAGTTGGAAGTTTGATGCACATTACGGCAATGCCAGGCTTTGCACTGGTAGTGGGAGCAAAAGTTAATTTTGATTTCCACGCGCAGCGTGAAAATTTTTTTTTTGGCACTGGAAATCAAAATTAATTTTTAGGCCAAAGTATTGTGTTTTATATTTGAAAAACAGATTTGCAGTGACTCTGAACTCTCTTACAACCAAGCTATGTAGAATTCTATATATGTAGAGAAACTACTTAATGAATTGGTAATCAGAGAACAGTTGGATTTATTCATAGGCTCAGTTGTTGAGAATCTGTGGAATGATAGGATGGACAAAAAAACTTTCACCCGGAGAAATACAAAAAATGTGGGAAATCACCATGCACCACTATAGAAAGATTTGAAATATTAAGGGCTTTATAATGACACCAAAATGAGCCTGATATGGTGGAGTTATGGATTTTATGATGTTTGTCATACCTGTACAAGAAGTATGTATCTGGCCAAATAGAGCTTAACATTTTTAACAAACAACTTGTATTACAATTCACCACTCATGTGTTCACATAATAAATTTACTGAAAAGTAGTTGGCAGACTTGAAGTGGTTTAGTTTTATCCAGCAAAGAAATGAAGAATAAAATAAAACAATTCAATCCACTTTTCATTCAGTTCTTGTGAGAAGGGTTCCCTTTTGCTTCTTCATATGTTCTACTATTCTTGGTGAAGAGGGTGGTCTGATATACATCCTGGTTGATACACCTCTCCACTCCTTTTGAAGCTCCAGTGCAGTATGGCCGCCTGCATAGTTTGCATTTAGCCATATGATAATTTTCAGGTAACAGCCAACATTGATCTTTTTGATTTTTTGCAGGGCATTTAGGTTCCCCACAACGGGAGCAAGTTCTCTCCTTTTTCCTCTTCTTGGCAGGAAGATCTTCATCAGTTCCATTTTGAGATGCATCTTGGTGCTTTTTCCCTTTAAATACGCCAAGTGGAATGGGGCCCAGAATTGGGAGAACTGGAATAATATCAGTCTGAGAGTCATTTTCTGACTCTGGTAGCACAGAACTTGTGGTTGCATTTTGCAAACTCCTGTGAGATAGTGTCTGATTCTCTATAATAGTTATTGCCATGCCATGTAATTGCTATGAGATATCAGCCAAGTGATACAGGACCCACCTTCAATTAACTGTGAACCAGAACCCATACTGTCCAGGAAGTCAGTCCCAATATCTGGCCCATCATCTCCACTTTCACTACTATCAGGGTCAGAATCCCCTAAGAAGTTATCATCATTTTCTGCATAAAAGTTTACAGCATTTGGCAATGGATCCAATACTGGTGGAAACATAGAAACCCCATTGCCTTCAAGTACACCAAGCATTGTGGTCACAGTNNNNGTATCAATATCACGTTTTATGCTGCGTCTGCCAACAGATGAAAGGTAGCTTTTTTGATAATACTTTTTTAGGGCC
>KQ965783.1:0-37159 GCA_001574975.1 Gonapodya prolifera JEL478
GTTTATATATTGCTATTTGAGATGGCCACAAAAGGTGCCCGCAGTTTGTGGTTTGCCGTTCGGAGTCCACGGTGGCCACAGGTATTTACCCGAGCGAACGAGTTTTCGAGTTTACTCATTGTGTTCCAAAAAAAAACTCGCAACTCGCTGGTGTAAAAAATAATACTCCCTCAACTCGCTCCGAGCGAGTTGAGTGAGTTAATGAGTGAGTTTTCAACTCGCTCATTCATGGCTTTATTTGGGGGTGTGATGGAGGCGTTTGTTTGGTGCCAAGGGCCTCCAAAGAATTTGGCAGGTATCCTTATAGTGCAGCAAGATTTGATGGAGCAATGAGAGGTGAGAGAGTTGATGATTGGCAGCAAGGACAAGTTTCCAGGGCTTAATGGCAGGTAAAAGGTGATGTGACCCTGAGAGACTTGAGGAATGAGTAATGGAGCAAGATTGATGAGTTGGTGGCTCGGAGTTTTATGGTGAGGAGCAATGCAGGTAAACTGTAGATCCGCGATTGCGCCGAGTAGTTATGGGCGGTGAGCGCTAGTGCTACCAAGAGGCTCAGAGACAGTGAGAGCATGAGTAAGTAATTTATAAGTGGTGATTGGTGTGTGGGAGTGACAAGGGGGGGGGTAATGAAATGTGATGTGATGAAGATCAAACTCAACGATTAAGCATCCAATGCGCGACAATGCTACAATCCCCAGTGATGCAAAGTCCCCTGCTGGTCTCCCAACCTCCAGAACAGTCCGTGGTGGACGGGATCCAGGGTTGATGAGTTGAGTCCCAGTCGTCCCCCCAAAAAGCGGTAGAACTGATACTCAATCAGCCTCCTAGGGTTATCCAAAGGGTAAGTAGCAGTGCGGGACTAGAGAGGATTGGACAGAGAGAGAGATGTTAGTATGTGAGATAGATGTGTATTGGTCTCTCTAGATGAGGCTTCTAAAGATATAAATAGTGGTGCCGGAAGCTACCTTTATGCCATGCTACCCAAGGCTTCAGTAGTTCCTACTAACCCCTTTGAGTGTTAGTTCCACTACATCACCTCAAAAATTGTCTAGTGATGCCATCGATTCTGCGTTTCATGAGAAACTGTTGGCGTCGGATCGCTTCTCCCAGTGGCTGGTCTCTCTCAGGCCTCAAAAAATTTGTCTTGCTGCAATAAAGCAAGACAAGTTCTCTGATGTTCAAGACTTGTATGAGCCCGGAGTTAAAGACATAATGTGAGTGAATTGGTTTCTGGGTTGGGGTCCAACTTCACCATCCCCTGTTCAGTGTTACTGCTGACTGTGGGATTCATGGCTTTACAACAAGTAGTTTTGTGGAACGAGCCAACAAATCCATCCTTGTGTGTTTGTCGGCTACGTCTCCAAGCTCTCAGTAAATCTGCAAAGCAGTGTGAATTTACCACCATGAGTAGTAGACTTTGTTGTGACTTGGTCAATGTTACCTTTGACAGCGTGACATAGTGGGCCCTGGCCAAGTTGACACGTGCTCCCTGATGAGCCCACAAAGAGGATTTAAAGAAGACTGTGCGGTTTAGTGCTCTAATTGCAGCGCAGTGGGGCTGCAGAGAAAAATTGTGACGTTTGTTGGAGACCCTGATTGTGGCGGTTTCACAGTGGGCAAGCACACCATGATCCAATTCCCCATTTGGAGAAGTGGACTGAGTTGCGACTCAAAACACCAGTGACGTCACTGACCAATTTTTGGTGCCGCAACTGCTGTGGGACTCCCTTGCGTCACATTGGCAACGTTGTGCAATATTGGTGATGTGGCACCTGTGAACACAATCGTGGGAGGTGGTGATGCTGGGAAGCGCAGGGTTGTACCTTGAAAGGCGTGTTATTGAGAACTGTGGTGGAAGTCAAAGGCAGTGTCAGCGCAACCGCCACCGTTGCGAGCAGGCAATGAGGCTGACAGGAATTGAGAGGGGAGGTGTAACCTTTTGGCAACATTTTTTTTGACGTTGTTTTGTGGATCGGCGTCCCAACAGTGCCGTCACCTGTACCATGCCAAGGAACAACACAAACGGAGGTTGAACACATCACTTGCACTATTTTGGTAGAACGAGTCAACGAACTCGACCTTTTGCGTTCGTGTACCCATATCTCCCACCCCCTTCTTGGTTTGATGATTCGCTCCGCTCCGCGACTCCCTTTGCACAATTCGCGGATTGTGAAGATTGCATTCTCCACCCCCAGAATATGCATTTACCCAAACACCATGACAGGTTCAAACACTAATCTCGGACAGAAACCATGAACTACGGCCTGTAAAGTATGGCACTTCACTCCTTATTCTCCTCCCACATCCACCCACGTCAACCCGCCCGCCCACCTTCCAGTCTGCCCCGCCGCACCGCACTCCCTTCCCCCAAATCCTCCCACACCCCACACTAAGCCCACTTGGCCACCGGCACGGTCCCCTGCTGGCTCACGCCCTCGACCTGCGCGACCGCCAGGTACTTGAGCAAAGCGCGGGCATCTCGTTCCGTCATGTCGTGTCGCTTCGCGAGTGTGGCCATCGTCCACACATCACGGCCTTCCCCGCCCCGACTGGACAGTTTGCGCCGGTACGTGAGGAGGGACTCGAGTGTCTGTGGGGGGATGCGCGTGGTGAGGGGGTTGGGGCGGGTGGAGGGGGAGGAGGAAGAAGGGGAGGAAGAAGAGGAAGGAGAGGGGTAGGAATATGACGAGCGGCGTACGCGGGATTGCACGACTGTGACGAGGTCGTTGTGCTGGGGTGTGCCGGGGGTGATGCAGAGGTGAGTGTGAGTACCTGATATTCCGACCATCCCTTGGCTGCGAAACAGCCCACATATCTCGATCTCCGCTCTCTCACCCGCCAGGCAAACTCCGACAGGGTCCAATGTCCAACCCTCATTGTACGTCATGTGAATCCTGCAACGGCTGCTTCTGCTTCCCCGGCACGACAAACCTACGACCACTGCTTCTGCTTCACCGGCACCAGCACCCTACGACCGCTGCTTCTGCTGCGGCATCGCACCATCCTACCACCATCCTACCACCGCTGCTTCCGTCCCAAACATCCCAACATCCCAACCGAGCTCTCTCACCCGAAAAGGGCAGAAAAAAGACACGTGTTACTCACCGGAACTGCCCCAAACGCTGACTCTGCGACCGGCGAGCCTACGTTCTCAAACTTGACGTTTCTGACGCGGGCTGCGAGGATTTTGTCGCGCTCGTCGACTGATTTTGGGTGGGAATGGGACCGAGTTTTAGGGAGCAAGGAGGGAGCAATGGGTGAGTGGTTGGAAGAGCGACAGGAGCGAAACAGCATCCACGCACACTGGTTCATTAATCCCTCGACCTCCTTGGACACAGGCCGCGCCGCGAGTGGCATCTCGTCGAGTCCAATCTTCCCTTCCACTCCTGTCGCTACTCCACTCCCCCCCCTCGCAGCCCCGCCCACCGCACTCCCCACGCTCTCCGCCGTCCGCGATGCACTCCGCGACGCTGATGCTCCCATTCCTTTGTCGCACCCGGGGACTCGCTGCGAATTTCACACCGGATGATTTTTTTTGCCGGTCGCTGCGGTCTCACCCAACACCATCGTTCGCTCCAATTCTCCAATGACATCCCACAGCACTAGGAGGACGCGCAGGTAAGCGGGGAAAAGAAACCTTAGTGGACGAATCACTTGAATGATTTGAGGTCGCGCTTTTTGGAATTCCCCAAGTCTCTATTATTTGCAAAACCAATCACGCAGCTCGGGGTGGCTCGCGGTAGTGAACTCGTTCAACTGGGTCTCGAGAGAGCGGTCATTGAGTGTCGAACTGTGACCACAGTCACACATAGAAATCATCATTCCTTCCACAACTCACCCTTCCCTTCCCCTTCTCGTTGCATCTCCACTCACCCGTTGTCGCACAGTAATTAGCAACAAACCAGGTCACTCATGGCTGCGACGCCAACCTTGCAATGTCGGCCACGTCACCACAATTGTTTTTGTTTTGTTTTGGGAGACTCCTGCAGGCGGAGGAGGACCGCGACCCTGGTTTCTCCCTTGCGCGGCACCGTTTCAACCTTTCCACCTCACAAGCGTATCCAGCCTGACTTTTACCCAATGTCAAAGTCGCGTCACCACGATTCCAGCCTGCTTGTTTCATTTTGGAGACTTCCATGAGTGGAGGAGGACACTGTCCTTGTTTCTCACCCTATGCGGCACCGTCTCAGTTTCTTGACACTCCATTTCCGCAATGTGTCAATGTCACATTACAGTCCATGTTCCTTTTGCGTGCCACACACTCGGCAGTTGGCCAACTCCCAGACATATCTCCTCCCTCCTCCTTCTTCTGGGAAGGTCCCAAAATATGAGCTGGTTATTTTGCAGTCCTTTGAACCCATGCAGCGTGGAGACTCTTTTGTGTTGTCAAATTTTTTTTTTTTGAGACATGCGCCCGCAATTCTGATTTGATCAGTTTGCTTGTCGTGCTCTCATCTGCCACAGCCAATCCTTCTTTAATACTCCCTGTTGCTGTAGGTAGGACTTTTGCTGGCAACATCAGGTCATCACCCACCTTGATCTTCTTCCTTTGGAGACGGTGGTGCCACACTGACATCCACTAATGTAGAATATATAAAGTAGTATGAGTGTTAGGTATTAGCTGCTGTGCCACTACTGTGGCCGCGGGTTTAGATGTTCACACCTGCAGGACGTGCCCTAAGTTTGGCATCATGTTCCTGCAGGTGAGTTCCATGCACATTACAACTTGTTATGTATATTTTATCACACATACACGTTCCTGCAGATTACAGGCTTGTGCAGCTCACCTAGGTTGTGTAGCAGACAGCGCACTTTACACAGAGGCTCTCCTTACTCCTTTCTCAATTATTTGGCATCTGCCACAGTTCTTGCAGTTTGATCCCCAGTTGTGTGACGCAGCCGGCAAGAACCGGGTACACACGCCGTCCTTTTGGAGACGTGTGGCGTGAGAACTCATTACGTTTTCTTGCCGTTCTCTCAGATCCAGGGTTTTTTATCCCAAATCTTACCATAGCACAGTCTTGGTTCTTGGCATAGTCAATACGTCATCCTTTCAAGACACCTGCATACAGGCCCCGAGTGCCACAGTCGCAGCTGTCTAGGAGAACGTTGTCATTCTGCGTTTGCATGCTGTTTTCTCAGTTGGGTGAATGGGGAAGAGTGCTTGAGGGGAACAGAGTAGAACTAGCCACGAGTTTACCATCACCAAAATGATTGTTTGATGTCTTCATGTCTGGTCTCGTTCCATTTGCATGCGTTTGATATCGTGTATCCCTTCACTCCGGATCAACGAAAAGAATCGCCGGCAGTTTCGGATTTCCCCGTGTCCTGCGGACACCCAGAGTTGCGAGAGTACATCTTCACCCGACCTTGGCATTCACTTGAACCCCCCTCTTCCCCGAACTTAACACCTCCCCTCCGCCAATCCCACTCCTGGCGTCCCGCCTCCCGTCGCTCCCTCCCCGCATCCGCGCTGCGATCGGCATCGGCATCGGATTCGGCGCTGCTGCATCGTTCCTCTCGCTCGCACCGTCATCGTCCTCCGCAATGCACTCCCACAACCACTCGCACCTCCCACCGGGCGTGCGCAAGACCTTCCCTGCAGATTCAGACTCGAACTCGTCTCAAAAGGTGCCCGACCACCACAAGCCCGGTGGAGGGTTCCGCAACCCCTGGCCAAGTTTTGAGGCGCATGGATTCGGCGAGGCGTTTTCGCTGTTTGCGCTGTGAGTTCTCGATGGGTGGGGTTGAGGGTGAACGTTTGTGACGAGTCGGGGAAAGCTACGAGGTCGGGAACACGTTGGGTATCGAGCACCGTGCATTCAATTGCCCACGCGTTCCACTTAACGGGGCCGTGTGATGGGAGAAGTTGGGGAAAGCTTACGTGAACGGGAACACGTAGGGCATCGAGGTTGCACCGCATATTCAATCCCCACGCGTGCCACCTAACGGGACCGAGCGACAGGCGTATCCCGCTGTCTGATAGGGGACGTGGACGACTCTATCGCTTCATTACCAGGACGGGTTGTGCAGAGCTTGTGTGTCGACGGGAAGCTGTGGTAGCTGTGATCATCACAGATGGCGGGAAAATATGATGTGGGGACGTGGACGACTCGTTCGCCTCATCACCACTACGGGCCGTTAGCGTGGGGCTCGTGCATTGACGGGAAGCAGTGCCAGAAGTAGTCAGCCCAGACGGCATGTTGGAAGAGCCCAAATCGGCGCAACCCCAAACGGGACCCCACCCAAAACGGACGCGCGGCGCTACACATCCTCCGACGCCCCCCGCCACCTCTCTCCATCCCACCCCACCGCAGAGGCAACGACTACGACTCCCGCCGCGCGGCCCCACCTCCACCCGAAGAGCGCGTTCCCGTGATCAAGCCCTCGTTCGCCGACATTGCATCGTTCCACGACCGCGCCAAGAAGGGCGACGCTAAAGTTCGCGCGACCTGGTTGGGTCACGCGTGTTTGTTTGTACAGGTGGGAGGGGTGAATGTGTTGGCGGTGAGTTTGGGAGCGGGGGGTGGGGGTGGGGATGGGAAGGCGAGAGAAGAGGATGGAAGGGGTAGGATGGGAAGCGATAGGATGGAATGGTGGAATGGGATGGAATGGAACGGCACGCTGCGACAGCCACTCATCGCACCAACGCCCAAACAACGATACAACGGCGGGTAATATCTGCGCACCTTGACACGAGGACGTGCGGGGCGTTTGTTTTGCTCGTAGTGGGGGTTTCGGGACGCGTGCCTGTGTCTTTGCGGCGCTGACCTCGTCTTGTTCTTGTTTCCCTCGCCTCCCGCCTCCACCCCTACTTGGTCCCCCGAACGCGCAGGACCCGTGTTGTTCGGAACGGTGCTCGCCCGTGCAGTGGGCTGGACGTGAGTTTCTTGGGGCGGTGTGGAGGCCGGCGGGCGGAGTTAAAATGTTGAGGGTGGGGTAGGGGAGTGGACGGTTGGGTGGCTGGGTGACGGAGAATCGGGGCATGGAACCTACCGGAACATGTCGGAAGCCATAAGCCCCATCTCAACAGCGGGGCGAGAACACGTCTCGCTTTTCCAGTCGCCCGGCCCACGAGTATGACGGGTCGGGTCAGCGACGTTTGCCCATCTTGCTCTTCCTTGTTCCTCTTTCCTATTGCTCACCACTCTTCTATCCTTATACTTACCCACCACCACTCACAAAGCGGCGCGCCACCGCCCCCTCCCGTGCGACCTCGCTGACCTACCACAGATCGACGTGGTGCTTATTTCGCATAACCAGTGCGTTTCTCGTTCTTTCACTCGCTGTTGGTCGCGCTTGTTCCACCGCTCACTCCTCCCTGTTGCCTTCCCCTGTGCCGTCCTCCCCCACACCACCTCCCACACTCCACAGCTACGACCACCTCGACCTGCCCACGATCCAGCGCCTCGCGAAACTTCCCATAGGGTCCCAAACGACGTACTTTGTACCCCTGGGGAACAAGCGGTGGTTTGAGAAGAGCGCGCCGAACGTGAAAGTCGTGGAGGGGGATTGGTGGTGCGTGACTTCGTCCGGCGGGGCTTACCGTTGGAATCGTTGTAACCCCCGTCGAAATG
Organism: Gonapodya prolifera JEL478; assembly: GCA_001574975.1. NCBI lineage: Eukaryota > Fungi > Monoblepharomycota > Monoblepharidomycetes > Monoblepharidales > Gonapodyaceae > Gonapodya > Gonapodya prolifera. The sequence goes on from KQ965783.1 coordinate 7,578, forward strand.
TGTGTACGTAGGGACGAGTGGGAGTTCTCAAAATCTACCGCGACGGGAGCGCAAGTTGGTGCAGCGGAGGAGGAGAAAGTGACTGTGGCGTGTACGCCGTGTCAGGTGTGTGGACAGACTGCCAAGAATATGTGCTGAAGAGACCGCTGAAGGAATTTCTCAATCCTCACCCGCCCACCCAACCGAAAGTAGCACTTCTCAAGTCGTTCGATTTGGGACCGTGACGCGACATTATGGAGTTCGTGGTGCGTAGTACCCTGCCAACCCGCTGGAGTATAACGTTTGACGTCCTCCACTTGTTGTCGCAATCGCGTCATAAAGGGTTGTGAAGTCGCCCAATGCGTCATTTTTCTTCGGCGGGGATACCGGGTGTGAGTATAGCTGTCCTTTGGGTGTTGCCGCCTGACGGTCCCTTGCGCTTCGCTACCCTCACTTAACCATCCGAACCCCACATCCCCACACCCGACCACAGACCGCGCCGTCCCTCGCTCCTGGCCCGACCCTTACGCCGAACTTTCCAAACTCCCGCACTGCCCGGCTTTCAAGCAAATAGGCGACAAGTACGGGCCATTCGACCTCGCGGCCGTGCCCATCGGAGCGTACAGTCCTAGGTGAGGCGTCGAGACTTCATGGTGGGGGGGGGGGGGGGGGGGGGGGGNGGGGGGGGGGCGGGTGAGAGGAGTGAGCAAGGATCGCTGACCGTTGACCGCAAACCCCGAAAGATGGTTTATGTCCCCCATCCACTGCTCCCCCGAAGACTCTGTCGAGCTGCACCGGGACATTCGCGCGCGGAAGAGTGTCGGGATGCACTGGTGAGTTACCCCGTGCCTTACTCCCTTCCAATTCTCCTCACACGCCGCCGAAAATCACACAGGGGGACCTTCACGCTCACGGACGAACCCTACTGGGAGCCTCCCCAGCGACTCAAAGCGGCGCTGGCGGCACATGGTATGCCGGAGGATGAGTTCGTCGTGCTTGATATTGGGGGAGCTGTCGAGGTGTGAAGGTGGGGTGTGTATAGGGAGTAGAGTTAGAATGGTGGTGGGATCGATTCTGAAAATGCATGAGGACTTCGATTTTTCATTTTGGGGTGAATCATCATTTTGTAAATAATGGTTGTGGGACGAAGGATGCGGACATGAACTGTCAAATCAGTCTGGTTATCATTCTTTATCATCCTGCGGACAACACACCAGGCTTTCATACCAAAAGAGTGCTAATTCTTCCGTCCTCCAAGAGCGGCAACCGAGTAGCGCAGTCGGATGATTCTCCCAAGATTGTGGTTTGTAACCCCGCGAGTCTTAGGATCGAATCCAGGTGCGGGCCATCCTTGGAATGGGCCAGTCCCATGAAAAGGAAGGTCGGTGTCGCTCTTTTATCAAAATTTAGTTGGTTTTTCTGCTCTCTTTTTCTTTTTTTTTTTTTTTGTTGTTTGGCCGGACTGCAGAGTTGGCACAAGGGCAGCATAACATAAAATCGGACACACACCAGGTGCCGACTGTCGAGGATCTGAAGCCAAACGTACAAAGAGACGTATCGTGAATATGAATGGATTTATTAATATGCGAAAACAGATAAAAGGCAATGGAAAGTGTCCAACTTTCAAACCCCGAACGCCATTGTTCCACCCATTCAGCAAGTAAAACTTCAACGCCTCTTCCGCCCCAATGCGAACTTCGTGTCACACATCTTCCCATCTCCCCACCCACTCTCTTACGCTGCCGACCCAGACCCTTCCGACACCCCCGCCCTCGGAGCTCTCATCGCCGGGGACCCAGGCCCGACTCGCGGGGACTGCATGAGCTGCATCTGCGTCGTGAGCAGGTTGCCAACCGTCGTGCGCACGTCGTCGCTCCGGGTGTACAGTGCCGGACTCGTGTACGCCGATTGCGCAACCGGGGAAGCGGAACTGAAGGCGAAGCCGTTTGCCCTCGGAGCCCCTCCAAACATTGGGGCGGCAGCTGCTTGCTGCCGCATGGGCATCGCGCCACTACCAGCAGCACTAATTTGGGTTCGTCGCATGCGAGATTCCAGCCGTCCCGCGCCTTCTGGCGCCCTGGTGTCCATGAATCGGTACTCGGACTCGGGGATCCCTCAGGGGTAAGGTGGTGGCGGCCCAATGTGCGAGAAATACCCGGACGGTGGCGCTCCCGCCGGCGCCGCGGTGAGTGAGGGCGGGTCCTCGTTGAGGGCAACGAAATCCTCCCGACCGACGGCCGTCACGCGGAACCCGGACAGGGCCTCGAGAGTGGAAGGCGGGATGGCCGTCTCGCCGTTCACCCGGCCTTGCAGGGCTTCCAGCAGGGCGTGCAGGCCGTTGGCGAGGAGGGTGGAGTTGGTGGATGTGGGGAAGAGGATGAGACTGTCGGTGAGGCCCGCGGCTTGCTGTGGCAAAAGGGGTGAGACTGCGACGAGGATGGTACGGTTCAAGGTGCTTGAACTTACAGCGAACCATGTGAGGTCGGGGTTCTTGTACAAGATGGGTACGAATGTGACGTTGAGACCCTCGATGACGCCATTAAGGACCTGTAAAAGTCGAGTGTCGATGAAGGTAATTATGATAGGGAGTGTAGACAAGGTAAGAGTGAACCATGTCGATGGGAAAAGCACTTAAATTAGCAGCACTGATCAGCGCACCTTGAAAACATCGGTAGGGAATCCATTCTGCTCCAACCATTCAGACTCTTTCACAGCTTCCCGAGATCTTCCTCTATCTCTGTAGTGAGGGACCGCATCCGTAATAAGGAAACAAACGATGTTGTGCTCCTGGGTGAACTTTTGTGTCAACGAAGCAACCCCCGCTGCGTGATTCTCCGGCCCATCGCCACCGCTCGCGTTGGTGACACCCGTATCGGGAGGACTATTGAGCGCCAGTTTGTCGCGCACGTAGTCGGCCACCTGCGTCTGCGTCAGCTCCATCGGCGACGCTGTCACGTAGCAAGCATCAGGCATCTCCGTGAATGTGTGGATGTGGAGCTGGACGTTGGGTCGATCGACGCTGCAGAAGCGATGCACCATCTCCTTTACGCCGGCTATCTGGGGTCCCACTGTGTCAATCGATCGGAGAGAGTTCAGTTGCGTTGTGATGGGCAAGGTTCGGCGGGCAAAACTCACTCGACCCGGTGATGTCTATCAAAAACACAACGTGTACGATGCCTGCCATGAGTTTGCAAGTTCAGCGGCGGTTTCTTCACGAGTTCGTTGTTTGCTGTGGGCAATGTCACCTGTGGCCCATGTGGAACATGTCCTCAGCAACCCAAACAACCATGAGACCGTGGCAAATTCATTGGAAATTCGGCTATTTAAATATAGTAGGATTCATGTCGTCAACCAAAATAAGTTCGCCCACCCCTCCCGACTGCTCATCTCCAAACCCATGCAACCCCGTGGCGCCGAAGAAACGAAGTGGATGTCAGCTGGCATGTCGAAGGGTGAAATTTATCAGCCTTCCTTCGTTCCCAATCCTGCCATGCGACGCTCTGCCAACCGCCGTGGAGAACGGGTGAGAGAAATTCAGATACATTAATTGTCCCCAGGGAATGCAAGGACATTTGTATGTACATATATTCAAAACTGAGCTTCGCTCATTTCGGATGGGAGAGAAGAAGCTGACATTTCATCTTCGAACAGCGCTGCCAACCCTCTCCCACTCGGTCCATATGACAGTCTATGCAGCAAGCTATCTGGCTCAAGCGGGCCACCATCGACAGTTGCCGTAGTTGGACGTACAAACGCTTCTTGTATGGATGTCCAAACACCTGTTTTCATTCCCCATCTTTCCGAAAGGACTTCGACCAAGTCTAAATCTGGGGAAGGATTCATCAATCAACATTCGACGGTTTGGGTCCAATCAATGTGGATTATGACTCACGGAGCGAGACTTTGCGTATCAATTCTTGTTCCATTGACTTGTGCAGTTGCTCCTCAGATCGATCGTCATAATTGGAAATTTGTCGCAATTTCCTGTCACTGCGTGATTAGATCGAGCGTTAGTCCTGCCTGGCTACCACCTGGTAACACACCTCAACACGGCTGCGTGAACAAATGAGACCATCACTAAAGCCATGCAAATGTGGTATGGATTTGCAGAGTGTAGCTTATCCGCGACGCCAGGACTGATGGGCTCGTTACCAACCAGTAACTCCACGAGTTGCGTGACCCGGTCCGCACTTTCGACGCACGTGAGAAAGTCGGTAGACATGAGCCACTCGTCGTCGTACACCATACTCTGGACATCCCAGCGTCCGTACAGAAGAACCTGCCATGGAAACGACAAAAAGTATGTTTGAAAATGCTTCGCAGGATTGAATCTCGAATGCACTGACCTTGTACGTGTAATAAAAGATAAACAACAAGGTAGATGCCTGTTCCAATCTAACACCATCAACTGATCTTTCCATGTCAATTACCTGCTTATCTACGGTGACAATACTGTCTGGAAGCGCCGCATACCACACGTCAAGCTTGTTGCCAATCATGTCCCTGATCCGCTTCTCGCTCACATCCGTGTCTGCACCGCCTGGGAACGAAATCCGCGCGAGTCTGTACCTGTTGATCTGGTGCAAAATGGCGAACAGGACAATGGCATACCCCGCGAAGCCTGTGCGCCCCGAGTGGAAGAGCGATCGCAAGGTTTCAAATGAAGTTGGTGCGTCGGACGCATGACTCAAAGAAGTCGGTGGTTGGGTTACCGCCGGATTCAAGAGTGACCAGGCCAGTTTGAACGGAATTGGGGGTGGGGGTGGATGAATGGGGTCAACATAAAGCTGGTCAGGACAGGCTGAAAAAGCAAGCGTCAATGGAGTCCAGGATCATGGTTCAGAATTCGATAGCACATACGTAAATGTAATTTGCAGTCGTTCTCGGATAAAGTCGACGCCTTATTGTGCCATGTTGGAACTATGGCTTCGTCGATACTTTGTCAGGCAATGAGTCAGGTCAAGTTCATTTGGGCTACAAGTGATCATCATTGGACTTACAACAAAGCCCACCAGATTCTTCTGGCTTCTTCTCTCTGCGTCCACCCAACTCTCGCGCCGTCGGACATCTCGCAATTGAGTCGTATTGCTTTGGCCTGAGCAACAGCAATTTCCCAATACATGTCGGCAATTCGGAATGTGCGCACAGACGACCCAAGGAGAGTACCTGAGATAAACGCTTAGTTGCATGTTGCGTCTCAAACCTCACAAGAACCTTACTTATAAGGCAAACAGCCAGCACTGTCAGTTGGTCAATTTCCACGCCTCCCCTTTCAAATCCACCATTTCGAATGGTGAAAGTCTGTTTTGCGCTGGTTTCAATTGCAATACACCTCGTCGCCACGTTCAAAAGATTGCAGGTGAGGTCATCATGACCAATTTGGATGCCTCGACGAGACAGTTCCCCACTATCAAGACGCTTGAGAATGAAGGATCCCATTGCGCAAACAGCCGGAACAATTGATATGGGAAGCGATCCTTTTGGTGAGGCGGCGCATGAGTTCACCAATTGTGTCAATCGTTGTCGGTTCAAGACGATATTGAATGCGTCTTGAAAGTAGAGCAGAAACACGATCGCCAGCTCCATCAACATGGCCTGCGGTGGCATAATAGCCGAATGACTCGTAGAATCTCTATCGGAGGCCACGTGAGCCCCGGGCGAGACGAAATTCAAGTGAGGCGTATTCAAGCTGGTGTCCCATTCACGAGAATTGTACGCTCAAGTTACTGGTGGGTTGATCGCGGAACAACCATAAGAACCTTTGCATCCACGGTCCATTCAAATATGTTTGCGCTGGTGCCAACATATATCTCGAAGGCTGTGTGTTTGCGACGTAAAGCGATGAAGAAAGGGCGCCGAGAAGTGTTCGTGATAATGTACTCACTTCTCCATCGTTCACCGATTGCACAGGCATTGTTGGAGGAGAGGGATGTCCCAACGATGGGACATGATTCACCGCAGCCTCCGTAACGATTGTTTCGAGTGTCTTTATCGGGAGAGTACTTGAGCATTCACCTCAGGACGACGCTTTGCATGCTTACATCGAGGCGAGCACGAAGGGAAACGGGACCTCTCTTCCGTGAAGGCCGATCAAACGTGCAATTGAGACCATCCGCAACGCATCGCCCACAAGGCTTTTGTCCCAGGCACATGACTTTTTGTTGATGACAATAGTCGCAAGCCTTCGTTGCAACGCGAGTCCATTTTTCCCACAAGAACGCGATCGCTCCTGCTAAAACACTAGAGCACACCTGAGCTTTTCTCGAGTATGTGAGCGTTTTCCTCCTCTTCATGGTGGGGCGTGTCGGCAAGCTGAGATCCCGTTCCTCCGCCGTCCTTCATTCATTGTACATTCATTCATCAAGGTACACTGATGGCCGCGCAGTTCGTCACTCACGGCCGAGGAGTGTCCATTTCCGATGCTTAACGGAACAGGGGAGAGGGTGGGGAGAGTTTTGGATGATCGAACGGACCAAAGGCTTGCGGTTGCTTCTACCTTCCAACAGCTACGTTTATGCACACATTTCTTTTTCCCCCTTCTAGATACATATTTCCCCTTGCTTATGGTGCCCCACATGCTTACACGTTTGCCCCGAGGCCTTGTTGCTGGCATAGTTCCCTATGAGATTGTACGTGTTTCATCATGCGTTCGGCATTCATAAGATAGTGAACGGCAAACACACCAATATATCCCGCGCTTGCTGAGCAATTCACTATGCTTTCCTTGCTCAGCAACAGAACCACCCTGGATGAGAATTGTGAAGTATGAAGATGAAGGAAGGAAGAAAGCAAATACAAAAACTCACTTTGATGACATAGATCTTGTCACAATTCTGTACGGTGCTTAATCGGTGAGCGATCGTTATCGTTGTTCTCCCTGCAAAGAATTTGAATTACAGTCTCTTAAACTGTCAAATGGACTCTTACCGTGGGAAGCGTCTTCCAAGGCAGCTTGAACAACATGCTCGGATTCCGTATCCAAAGCCGATGTCGCTTCGTCCAAAAGCAACAAATTGGGTTGGCGGATGACTGCTCTTGCTATCGCAATGCGCTGTTTTTGACCCCCGCTGAGGAGCCCACCACGCTCGCCAACCCGAGTCTGGAATCCATCCGGTAGTTCGTTGATAAACTTGAGTGAATTTGCTCTGCGCGCTGCTCCTTGGATCTCTTCTTGAGTGGCCGTCTCGCCGTCCGGTTTGCCATAGGAAATGTTCTCCCAAATTGTGCCCTGTTATCATGGATGGAGATATTTAGCATGAAAAAGACCAAGCGATGTTGCATCACACCTCAAAAAGAACAGGCTCCTGTCCGACAATCGCCATACGCTGGCGAAGCTTCTTGAGGTTCCATTGACGGACGTCTTCGCCATCAACAGAGACAGAACCTGCTGTTGAATCGTAGAATCGCTCCACAAGAGCCAGCGCGGTGGACTTCCCACATCCTGAAGAGCCAACAAGTGCAATCGACTGCACATTTACGTGAGTATCCATGCGAACGGAAGCACACAAGTCGACGTACCTTGCCAGAATCTGCTTGCACGTGAAATCCCTTGAGCACCGTGGCATTGTTTCTGAATGGATACTTGAACTCAATATCGTGGAACAAGGCATCTCCAGTTGGTTCGGGACATGCGCCTTCGTCGCCTTGAGCATCAAGTTCTGGTACACGGTCTACAACGTCAAATATTGACAGGGCGGCAATCTGTGCCTTTGCCACAGACGGCATTGTTGCTGTGATGCGGCCAATAGATGCAGATGCGAACAGAAGAGACCACACAACATTCTGGACTTGTACTCCTGAATACTCGCCAGACCTGACAAGTGTGCATCCGTACCTGGTAACAATATTTCGTGATGAAAAGAAGAGAAAGAGAGAGCGAGGAAATATCTTACCACCAGCCGAATGCCAACACCAAGAATTGTCCACCTGATGCCGCAGCTGCGCCAAATCCCGAAACAAGTGCTGCCTTCACTACTTTGCGAAATGGTCCGGTGAGGTCCTCCCCGTAAAGATCTTCAAAATACTTTTCCTTGGTCAGCATTGAGACTGTGATGATATTGGAAATCGCCTGCATCGGAAATTGATCGATGGTGATCAGTCTCTGTCAACGTAGAGTTACGTAGTGAACCAAACGTAACGCACCTCGCTAGCAATTTTGTTCGTTTCCATCTGATCAATTTGACCCGAGCCAAACGACTGAAGAAACTGTCGGTTCTCAATGTACGCGCCAAAGCCGAGCAGTGGAAACACGGCCAGGATGGCAAGTGTCAACTTTGACATGGCCATCAGAAAGAAGTTCGGGCGAACAGCACAAGTGGAAAACGCACCTTCCAGCCATTGAAAAATGCAATGATGGAACCTGTTGTGATAAAGCTCGGGTAAATTACCGTTGTGGAGAAGGATATAACGATGTGATGCGTACCAGAAACAATAGATGCAACAAACTCAACAAGAACCCCAAGCATTTGCCCAAAAAGACCCTTCACTTGTGTGGCGTCCTCTGCAAGCTTTGCAGTAAGAGCTCCTGTGCTTCTCCTTGGGTGGTCAAAGAATGCAATCTTGCGAGGTAATTTTGTTAGGTTGCCAGTTCTGTCGCCGCAAAGGAAGACTCTCACCTCCTGATAGAGCAAGGCTCTAAAATACGACTCGCGTATGCGCATTACCAAGCCTGCAAACGAGTAAAGAGATAAAGAAGGCAGCACATAAAAGATCGAGAAGGGGGCAGTTTCACCTTCCCCACTGAGAGAGAAAAAGAAAAGATTGATAAAGAACGCTGCTCCATTGACAACCCCCATTGCAAAAAACATCAACGTATAAAGGCGGGATCCACTGACGCAAAGCAAGGCTATTAGACAGTCCGAAGACAACAATGCAGTTTCGAAAGCCCACTTTCGCAAGTCATCACCCGTCGTAGCAAAGGTGCTAGCCATCCCAGAGAAGAGCAGAGACGAGACAGGAAAGACTACTCCCATCGTTCCAGCTGCTATACTGCCAATTATCATGAATCCATATTCTGGCGTATTCAGCTGCATCACTCGACGCCACGGAGTTGGACGCGCAAGATACTCCGCATCCTCCTTCCTGAGAATCGCCTTTTCCTCGTCTTTCACTCTCTTAATGTCCGGCGCGCTCTTGATGTGTGCCCCTCTCTTCGGGTTTTCGACTCGAGGAGTCTCCGGCAACTTCTCGTCAGAGTCCGACGCTTCCATCTTCCCACTGGGGACTAACAATATCTGTTCATCGTTTTCTGGGTCGCTGCTGTCCTCGCTACTTTCATCTGAATCGTTCTTGGCGAGTTCTTGAGCTTGAACCAGAGTCGCATAAACGCCACTTCGTTGCAGTAGCTCGTTGTGCGTTCCGGATTCAACAATCTTGCCCCGGTGCATAACAATAATCTGTGTCGCATGCTTTACTGTGGACAGTCGATGTGCGATCACAATGGTCGTGCGGTTCTCTGTAAGGGCGCGTCACGTCATCATTCGAATCTTTTTCTTGGGACAGAGAACTCACCAGAGGCTTGCTCAAGAGCCTTTTGCACTTGCCGTTCCGAGGCAGTGTCAAGCGCGGATGTGGCTAAGAAGCATGCGAAAAAGATATCAAAACCCGGAATGAGGGACTGAAAGTGTGCAACGTTGACCAACCTTCATCCAAAAGCAAAATCTTTGGGTTTGAAACAATTGCTCGCGCGATGGCAATACGTTGCTTAATTTACGAAGATCAACGTCAAATGAGGAAAAACAACGTAATGAGAGCCCGCTTACTTTCTGCCCACCGGACAACATAGCGCCGCGCTCCCCAACACTTGTATCGATACCATGGGGCAAGTTCCAGATAAAGTCGGCATTCGCCATCTTAACGACGTTATGAATCTTCGCATCAAGTGTTTCCTCGTCGTAGGTCGAATGATCATGGAGACCCATAAGAATATTGGAGCGAATAGAGCCGTCGAACTTGGCAGAAGTTTGAGATAAGCGCACCACGGAAGAGGTAGATACGACACTCACCAGAACAGGCTCCTGGCTGACAATACCAATCTGCTGCCGTAACCAGCGGACATTCAAGTTCCTTAGATTCTCGCCATCCAGCAGCACCGACCCTGCGTCGGGGTCATACAACCGCTCGATCAACTTGGCGATGGTGCTTTTGCCGCTCCCACTGGCGCCGACGAGAGCCACGGTCGTACCTGCGTCAACAGTGAGCGAAAAGCCGTCGAGGACTTTGACGTCGTCCCGGCTCGGATAGGTGAACGCAACGGATCGGAATTCGATAATACCCTTGACGCCGTCCGGTTGCAGGCCATCGTTGGATGAAGAGTCGATGGAAGCGGTTCTGTCGATTGTTTCCCAGACACGGTACGCGGCTCCAGTGGCGCTCGCGATTGCCTCGATTTCCGGGGCCATCTGAAAGAGTGTTGAGTACTCTTGCGCCCTCGAAACAATGGCATGTCTCACCTGGCCAATTGCGTAGACGCCAATAAGCATTGAAAAGAACACCGACATGACTTGGCCACCGTCGTATTCACCAGCATCTATTAGGGTGGTACCAAACCTGGGGGGCGAAGTTGAAGGTAGTTTCTACAATGAAGCGTCATGCAATAACCTACCAGAGCCCAAATCCGTACAGAATAAACTCCGTCCCAAAAAGTGACCCCATGCCACCTCCAGTGATGGCCCCAAGCCGGACACCCCACTTGCGGGCTTCCTGGAGTTTTTCCTTGTACTTTTTCGCGTTGCGTTCCTGGCCACCAAACGCGGCGACGGTGCGTATGTTGGAAATGGACTGCTCGGCGACGGCGCTGGCGTTCGCGAGGGCTTCTTGCTGTTTCATTGCGGCGCGAGCGAGCCCGACACCCACTAAGAAAGGGAGTTGGTGAGATGACCACGCGGGACAGCAGTTCAAGCTTGTGCCTACTTGTATGTCCAATGGCGATGAGAAGAGGAAATGTTGCGGTGAGCACGAGGGACATCTTCCAACCTGCATAAGTGAAGGACAATAATTGAGAGACCGTACAACCGCGAAACCAATCCGACCCCCACCTCTCGTGTACGCCACCGCGACACCGGTCAAAAACTGCGCGACCGACTGCGCAACGACGCCAAACTTCTCGGCCATGCCGTTCCGGATCAACGTGGTGTCGACTTGCAGACGGGACGTCAACCCGCCCGTCGAGTTGGACGTCTCGTGCCAGCCAATTTCTTGCCTTAACACGGCGCGGAAGTACTCTTCGCGCATGCGGCGGAGCTGGCGCTCGGCGGACACAATGAGGCCTGGGTTGAGGGGGGGAATGAAGAACGGGTGTCAGTGAGCTTGGTGCGGGGGAGGTTGTGGTGCGGCGTAGTCTCGGTACCACTCCACCGCCCATGTCCTTTGGCACATGCAACCCCCCACCCCTGTGATTCTGGCCACGCACATGAGTACTGCAGGTATGCTGTCACGAAAGCTACACACCCAATTGCAGTGTACATGATGATGGCTTGTCGAACTATTGATGACGTGTCGTACAAGAATGTCAGGAGAGAGTGTGTGTCGTGTCACATCAGACTCTGCACTTCGATCTTGCGAGTGAACTCTCCGCACCTTTGTCGTCAAAGTTTTGCAACTCGGCTTGGCTGCTGGACGTTGGACGAAACGTCACGAGAGCGAGGATGATTTCGCTAATAGGAATCGCCATGAGAGGTTGCATTGCGCCGTTTGCAGATGCGCAGATGACTCCGACGAAAATCTGAGTAAAGGCCAGTTCAGAACTCTACACGCGAGCTCTTGCGAAATGCCAAACTCACGAGGAAGTAATCAAAGGTCTCTGCAAATCGGAAGAGCTGAAAGAAGTTGACCGTGTTCTCCTTCGGTTTGTCCTCTTTGGCCCCCTTGAACTTCAACGAGAGGAGGGCAAAGATACCCGTCTTCTCATCCGACACGGTGTCCGAGGAATGTGCGTTGAGTTTGGAGGCTTCGGTGGCCGCGTCTTCGCACGTGGGGACGTCATCCAGAGGGATTTGTACTGCTGGTTTGTCGAGATTGGAGGTGAGGGTGTCGTGAAGCGGTGCCATGGTCGACTGCTGTAGTTTCGACTCGAAAAGACGGGTTCTGGAATGAGGGAGGATGGTGTAAGCGTGAGCTTCCTGGAGCTCGGTTGCTCATTGAACGAGCGATCGCTACCTGAACTCCAAGCACGATGCGATTCCCGATGGTTCCGCTGAATTCGATCCGAAGTGAAGGATTCGTGCGTGGCCATTGAAATATCCATCAATGCGCAATGCAGAGTCGGCATCCACGGCAGTACAAGCCACCCGTGGCACTCCCTCAAAATGCCATGAAACTGTTTACCCGGGATCCGCTCTGCTTGCTCCAACGTGGTTTACAAACAAAAATTGTATTATTCAATCCAGCATTTCAGAAAATTATTTTGCAAAGCGGTTACGCCAGAAAAGGAAGCTCAATTCCCACCAAACTCTTAACCACCGCACATCACCATTCCCACCACTCACGCCAACACCCCACCCAGTCTTCACGTCACAGAATCTCGATTACCACCCTTCTAGCTTGCACCTGCGGCCGGCGACTGCGGACCAATGCGGGGCGTCTGCATCAGCCGCATCTGGGTCCTCAAGAGGGCGCCGACACTGCTTCCAACATCATCGCGGCGCGTGTACAGTGCCGGGCTCGTGTACGGGGACGGCGCGCCGCTCCGGGCTGTGGAGAGCGTGGACCTCATGGTGCCTCCTACAGGTGCCTGCTGTTGCTGCTGCTGCTGCTGTATCATCTGAGCGAGCGACATCGATGCTTCGAGGGACTGCGGGTTCGTGTGGGCTTGTTGAGCGGCGATTCCTTGGGCTGGGGGGAACGCGGCGTTGAATCTGCGCATCGTTTCTTGCACCCGGGCCTCCTGTGCCATGATCTTGGCGCGCATCTGTTCTCGTCTCTCGGCGGACGAGAGAGTAAGCCCAGGTGCGGCAGACGTTGTTGCGGTTGGGGTTAGTGCTGCTGTAGAGGGCGCTCCTCCACCCGCTGGTCTCATGGAGAGTTGCGCCGGCATCAGAGCTTGAATCTGTGCCAGAGCTTGCAAGTTGTGGGATGTCGCCGCTGCTCGTCCGAGACCCAAGTTCACAGCTGGACCTCCCGCTACCGGGAGACCCATGTTCACAACTGGAGCTAACACATCTGGAAATACACCTTCCCCTGGATACGGCGGTGGCGGATCTAAGGGCACAAAGTATCGCCCAGGCGGTCCACCCCTCCGGGACGGCAGTGAGCGAGGTCGGGTCGTCGGGCACCGCGACGAAGTCGTCCCGCCCCACCATGGTCACGCGGAACCCCGACAGGGCCTCGAGCGTTGCCGGTGAGACGGCTGTGTCCAGATCCCCGTCCCGTTGATGCGGCCCTGCAGGGCTTCCAGGAGGGCGCGCAGGCCGTTCGCGAGGAGGGTCGAGTTGGTGTATGTGGGGAATGGCATGAGACTGTCAGTGAGGCCCGCGGCTTGCTGAGGGGAAGGAAAGAGGTTGAGAGAGTGTACATGGGGTGCGTGGGTGTAGGAGCAAGCACTCACAGTGAACCACGTCAGGTCGGGGTTCTTGTGCAGTATTGGCACAATGGTGACATTGAGGCTCTCTATGACGTTGTTCAGGACCTGACATTTGGATGAGAGGAAAAAAGAGGACAGCATAGAGGTAAAGAGAAAGAGCAAGTTGCCGTCGGGGGAAAAACTGAAATTGTTCAACTTCGTCTGTGCAACATGAATTTCCGCTAGAATACACTGGTAATTGTACACTCCAAATATGTCCGCCTGAAATTTGCATTGTTCTGGGGCAGGACTGATTTTGTCCGCACGTGATGTGCATGTAATTTCATTTTCCTTCCCCCATTTTCGCTGAGAATTCATCATTTTATTATGTCATTGATCAAGAAAGAGGAAATCTGATTATGTCACAGGAATATAGAGCGCGTAATCGAATGCATCCAACTCCACCAATCATGCGTCTTCCTCCTCCTCATCACTCTCAGTCTGACCGCCACCCCCTTCAGCCACGCGCTCCTTATCGCAATCACAAACGCGGGCCCACCACTCGCTCATACTCCCCCCAAGGAGCCGCAGCCCCTCGCGCGCAGCAAACTGCCGCGCGACAGTCTTGCTACGGCAGTTGGGCACCCGTACGATTTCGTACCCGTGCACTGTGACCAGACCGCACCCGAGCGCGGATGTGTTTTGATCAGGTATTGATAGCGCAACGGGGATGGGCTCGGCAGCTTGTGGGATTGGTCTACTTGGCCGCCGCGCATCGCCATTTATGTCTGCATCCAAGACGGAGTCCGTGTCCGAATCCGAATCAGAATCGCCTATACGCATGCCCTGTCGTTGCTCCGGAGGTTCGTACCTTCAAAGGCCGTCAACTCATTTAGCTCTCAAACCTCACTCCACCAATCATCATACACAAATCTCCAACCTTAGCTTCACCTGTCTGCAGCACCGAGCACCGTACAGATCCGACAGCTGCGATATCGGATGTTTAGGAATCCGGTCCGGGTGCACGTATCGCTTCACAAAGGGCCGCAACATGTCCAGAACGATCTTAGCCGTTAGCGAAAAATTGAAATTCGAGTCCATGTAGATCCTGTACGACAGGGAATCCCATGCGGCCGGTCAAACCATGACTTGAGACAATCAAAGGAAAACGGGCTACGCACGCTCCAATCACTGCTTCCAACACATCGCTCAGCACTTTGGGTGGGTCCAGATCCCGCCACCAATGCACTCCAATAGTCCCCTTTCCCACCGTCCGCTCTTCCACGTCTACGTCCAGTTCATCCGCTCCTCGCTGGTCCAACTGGCTGTCCCCATTGTTGAACTGCGCTGCACCGTCCTCCCCATCGCGTCCAACGTTCCATCTCCATCCCGAACTCTCTTCGCCTACCTCCACTTCTTCACCAAAACCTCCAAAGGCACCTATGAGCTTGCGGTCGCCGTGGTCGATCAACTTGTGCAAGCCGAGCTTGACGCAGAGGTACGCTTGGGTCTTGTTGTTGACGCTCAGTTGCCGCAGGAGCGTGAGCTGATACGGCGTAATGGAAGGGTACGACGTGAATAGGTGCGAAAGAAGGATAAAGTCGAACACGGCGTCCCCTTATCGGTAAGAGAACAGAGCATGACATGAGAAGCAGCAAATATGAGTATGGCAAAACAGTCAGTAAGTACGGTGAACTTCGCTCCAAGGAGACAACACATACCAAGGAACTCCAATCTCTGATAGCTCTCCACTGGGGTATTCCGTGCAGTCCCGTGTGTGAGCGCAGTCAACACGAGCGCCTTTCTCTTGAACTCGTACCCCACCATCTTCTCCACATCTCTGACTCGCAACATGTATGCCGGCCCCAGTCCTTCTAGGGTGGCGATTCCACGGCACTCTTGGGTCACCACTGCGTCGACATCGACAACTTTGGGAACTTGCACTACGTGCCCGATAATAGCACGGGCAAGATCTGCACCATGGTATCGCAAGGCGGCTCCAATGAGCGCTTCCACCGTGTCCGCAATCTGCTTTTTGGAAACGTGGATAGAATCGTTGGTGGCAGCGTCCAATTTCAGCTGGGTCCACTCGTTTCGGTTGACCGTCCGCCTCGAAACTGCAAAGATGTGCTCCCAACTCGCTCCAGTCTTCAGTGCGCGCTTCCAAAGGGTTCTGTTGTTGGTGTGGGCTTGGGAGCCGTCCGTCAGCGCGCCCTCGAGCCAGCGGGGGTGGGCGGCAACTAAACTTTCGGCTACATGAAGCTTGAGGAACGAGTCGCCAAATGTTTCGAGGCGCTCGTAGTCGTACTCTGGTTGGAGCGGACCAGGAGCGATCGGATGGGACGAAGGTGACAGAGCGGGAAGAAGAAGATGCGGCGACGCAGGAAAGGGGAGATTAAGCCGGGCCAAGAAATCACAGATCGAAAGGAATCGGTGGAGAAGTGACCACAGAGCAGGGAAGAGTCTCGCGTAGTCGAAAAGGGCGAACGCAATCGGGGACGTTTTGACAAATTGAGGCAGCAGATAGGGCGGACCTCGGTGCTTCTGCTTTCCCAAGTCAGGTGTCTCCTGTGAAGGCACATGAGACGGTGGAGGGGGCGGAGGTGGTCGATTGAAGTCCAGTCGGCCGCGTAGCGTCCGCACAGCAAGAAGAGGCTGTTGTCGATCAATAGATTCACGCTTCCCGAGACCAGACGAGAGGTAGTAGTCCCCCACACTGCGAATTTGTCCTCGTTTGTCAAGAGGATACGGGAGCTGTGACCATGGATTTAGATTCTGGGCGACGGATGTGACAAGGTGAAAGCTGAAACGCAATAAACTGTGAGGTTTCCAGTTTGTTCAATCCGCGGCTTCGGCACACGCACCGATCTCTAACTTGGCTAATGACGACACTCCCTTTGATGGTTGATGTATCTGTCAAGGAAGTTGCCACTGGCTCACCAAGGGACTGTTGCACCACATTCCAGTCAACCTCATATTCGTTCCCCCAGGAAGCAACGGGAGCGAGGTAGAATGCATATGAAGTGACTTCAGGATCCACTTTGGCTCGAAAATGAGGTTCCATCAGCTTCGACGAAAACGCTCTGAGGGACTGCCACTGGTCGCCGTTGAGGCTCAATTCTCGAGCAACTTTGACAATACTGAACGTCTTCGGACGATTCGCACTTTCGTCCACGCCGTGCATTCGCAGATCCAGCTCAGCCCTGGTTCCCATTCCCAACGACACAAAACCAACGGGGAGTAGCTGCCCTTCTTCTTTCACGGCGCTAAGAAACCACTTGCGGGTCTCCGGCGCATCACTCCAGCAGCGTGGAATATATGGTGAAGCTGAAAGTAGAGGCTTCTTATCATCACCGTACTTGGTGAGAAATTCGGCATCGAGAATAACCGGATCTTGCTGCGATTCCTCAGCACCTGGGATGGACGGTTGAAAGTACTCGTCCTAAAGGGAAAGTGAACACTCGGCTGACCATCATTCGCAAACTATGAACGGAACGTACCAGCCACTTGGCCTCGTACAACGCTTTCATGGCTTCTCTGGCCGCGGCTCTACGAGCGCTCCACCTGCTGCCCCACGGGATGTCACCTGACGTGAAATGCCTCAGTTCTGGGGGCAAAAGCGTTGGGAGCGTCACAGCCGCCGTAAACATTCCGTCAATCTTCGATACCACATCAAATTCCGGTCGCGGTGCGAAATGCTTGTCGCTTGGAAGCTTTCCACAGAACCTAAACAGAGCTCCAACAACTAAACCCATTGTGAGAACGGCAGTTGTGGTATTGGAGCGCAACCCGACTTGTGAGTCTGCTTCATAATCAGGGTCGGGCTCTTCAATGCCCATTAGCGTTGAACTGTTATTCGACAACAACGTGTTTCGAAGTTGTTCAGCTCCCTGTAGAAGCTTTGTGACCTGCCGAGCATGCCCGGTTTTGCTTCCATCGACCATAAAGTAGAACGATGATTGATGCTGTCTGGCACGGCCACGAGATTGAATATACGAAATTGTCGTCCGAGGAATGTCGAATCTATTATTATGGTAATGGCTTTACGTTTTTTCAGGTTTTCTCCCGAAAAGAAAACAACACACCGAATGACCAAGTGGCAAGGTTGGACGTCGAGTCCTTCTTCGCCGACTTGTGTTGCAATCATCAAATTGAGACGTCCCTTGGAAATGAGCATGATCAGCTGTCTTCTCAGCAAAGACCCACGAGAAAATGGAAAGATAGAGCACCTTTTTGAACTTGAAAATCACACGATTCTGTTCCTTAAACGACATCTCCGCCATAGCAAACTTTGCTTTCACAATTTGCTCGTCCGCCTGTTTCGCTAACACCCGCCACGCTCCTCCAGGTTTGTACATATCTCTGGTTGCCTCGCCGTGTCCCACCAGGGAGGCTACCTTGATCCATTCCTTGGTAGGCTGATACTGGGACAGCAGCTCCGTAAGCGTCGCGGCGGTGATCCTTCTTTCAACGAACACGATCCCATTGAATTTGGTTCTCTCGCGGTGCTGGTTTAGAATTTCACACAGGGCGCGCACTTTCGGCGTCACAGTGGCATCTTGGGGTGGTGCCAACGGTACGCTGATGTACTCCGAAAGTGTTGAAACGATTTGCTGCGCGGCATATCGGGCAAACGATGTTGACAGTGTATACTCGTCTGTTTCGAGGTCTTCAAGGTCATCGTAGGGTGCACTAGAATCGCCAGATTTGTGGGTAGCTGCGGATGGGGAATCGAAGGCACCTTTTTGCAACCGTTTTGGAGTTGCGGATCCAAGCACATCTTTCCCAGAGGACGCTCCTAGGTCCACATCAAGTTTCCTCTTTAGCTCGATAATGAGACGTCGCACCGATCTCTCAACGGCCCAGGTCCCTATTTCCTCCGCCAGATACCTCCTGTCCTCGACAATCTTGTTCAGCTTCCTCTTCTCTTTCTTCTCAAATTCATCCGCTTTATCCACAGATCGAGAAGCAAACCGAGGAATGTCTCCAAGAAGTCGGGTAACAGTCACGTCCAAGCGCTCAAACAGTGCAACTTGCCCCGGAGCTGCGGCAGGGGAGTACTTCATAATCCTGATAAAAGGTCGTGGGGCGTGCTGCCTGATAGCCTCAACGTCAGCAGAAGTGTACGGAATTGAAAATAGGGAGCGAGCGATGATCCTTTACAAAGTCAACGAACGTTGAATCAGATTAGCTTGGAACTGTGGCAAAAACTGTGATAAACATACTCAATGGTGTTGATATCGCCGCCGATCTTGGCAGGACTTGCCGTCATGGCAAATATTTTCGGACGGTGAGACATTTCTGTCGGAGCAAAACAGTCACGCATTACCTTTCACGTGGGTGATATGACGGTGAGCACAAAGCGGAGCACCGAAAATGCAGAAAAATGCCCACTTGATTGTAAGGGTGGTTTTTGGCTGCGTGGTGAGCTTCATCTGTTCAGGAATGGAATTGTAATTCTTCAGATTTTGTGGAGATGTCAACCCTTACCAAACACGATCAAATTAATATCACTCATAGAGACGTATCCTGAAGTCACAATGTGAAGAAAAACTACCGTCACAAGAGGATATCGTTGTAAAACGTGAGATTAGCAGTTAGCATCGCAACAGAGAGCTTACTTTGTGCTGTCATGACATGAACATCAAATTCCTCCAACTTCTTCAACCAGGTTTCTCGACTAAAAAAGTCGCATCCCATCTCGCCGCAATATCTGTGGGAAGAGTTAACCATGAGCGTGTGATGGTGCTTTGACACAATCAATTCGGCAACTCGCTTTTCACAACGAAGATTCAGGTTATTGCTGAGAACAGAATACTGCTGAAATACGAGAGGCACAAGGTTTACAAGGAAGAATGCTGGTTGTATTCCATTTAGCATTCATTCAATTTCTGACCTTCGTTTTGTAACCCACTGAGCTTTCTCCTTCCTGACCCACTTTCGACTGCGAGGCGTTGACTCTCCCATATATGTCTGATAAGTAAAACCGCTATGTAGGTCTAAGGTCGCGAATTCAAGCAGAAGTCTGCTCTGGTTCTTCGTTCGGTCCAGTCCCCAACCAACAACCGAACCTTTCCCGTTCCAGTGTCAAGGACAGCGATTATGTTTTCCTTTTTGGCCTATTTTAGAGAATTGCGATTCCCGATGAAAGGTGATCGCCGAAACAAAGCGCGATCGCCAAATTCATTATGTGATTCGCAGCAGCGAATTGTTTGAATCACTTGCTTTCTCGAAGAGCTCTGCCTGATACGAGCGAGCAGCTGAAATTTTCACCAGATGTGCCTCCTCCTGTCGGGCAGAAGTCTGCGCTTCCGCCATAATGGAGGTCCGGTGATGTTGGTCGAGTGTTGCTTCAAGCGGAACTAACCCGGGCAAACACCTTGGTGATCCCCCTCACCTTCACCAGTTTTTTCCAACCATTGAAATGTCATAATCTGATTTAGAAGGACACTGCAAATTGTCCAAGAGATTTCATCACGTTCGTCTGGTTTTGTGGATATCTGTTTCTAAACAGCATTCCGCGAGGGGAATGGGATATGGCGGGAGAGTGGGTGCAGACTTTGTAAGAAAGAAGTATTTGGTCATCCATCACCCGACAGTCAGTTTCCTTTTTTGCACAGGACTACTTTTTTTTTTTTTTTCGAGCACTGGACAAACGCAGTCGGCGAGAGCTCATCTTCCTCTTCTATATACACGGACATTTCTTCGCTCCGAAAACCTGCTTGGCTCCTTCTCCCTGCTGTCGGATGGACGAAATTCCCGTCCCCTTCCAGCAAGCCGACAGCTCGGGGTCCACGACCACCCCGGGCGAAGAAATGAGATATCTTTACAATAAGAAAGAGGTACGTGACTGTTTGGTCCGTCGAGTCACGAAGTACTGACAACGTCATCCATGAAGTTCCAGAATCCCACCAACCCGAACCATCCGTTGTTGGAACGATTGCCCTCGAATGGCTCGCCGAGCCATTCTCTTCCAGTCCCAGCCAACGAGACCCCGGTGCTGTCTGTGATAGGACCTCAAATCAAGGTGGTCTTTCTTCAATCAACTCACATGGCGACACAGCACGAAAGAATTTCTTCGAGTCCAAAGTCAACTCCGTACATTGAAGAGCTAAGGGAACATGATGAAATGCCGCGCGACGAAACCCCTGCTCTGCAACCAACTCGCCATTGGGAAAAAACTCGAAACGCTGGCGACACCAGGAACAGTACGGACTGTGACTGTTCACGAACATGTGGAAATTTGTCTCATAGACCTTTTTTATGATCGTTGGCTAGGTGCGACACAAGCGTCAAGCCCCAGGGTTTCAACAACCAAATCTGCCACCCGAAGCTCTGCTACCCGAAGCTTTATCATGTCACTTCCGATACCTCGCCAGCCGTCACTCACTGTTCAGATGATGTTTTTTACTGGGGCAACGCGCAGTCCACCCCCCGTTATTCGCGGAGGGTGGCACTCACCAGCTGCTGCTCCGCAATACGACGATCCGGATGAGCTGGCTGAACTGGGTATCGAGATTCTTGCCGAAGATGAAAACCGCAGCTTGATGGAATCTGGTACCACTGGGGGTCGCGTCTCCGCCCGAGATCACATCCGGGACTCTCGCTACACAGCTTCACCTGGTCAGGAGATCCCAGCCAAAATAGACGCAGTTCCTGTTGGATGGAGCTCTCTAAATTCATCTTGGGGGCCTATACAGCAAGGCTTGGGCGCACACGCACGTGTATCAGCGTTTGACCGAATGCCTGTTCATCGACCACCTCCTGGACTTACGACGGTGAACCCTGGGAAAGTTGCTGATCTGTCCAGTCTTTCCACGCAAAATACCCGGATGAGAAGACAGGAAGTGTTTAAGAGTGAACTTGAGGGACGTGTGGAGGTGCAACCCAAGAACAGTCCATCGCACTTTCGCGATTTTGTGGATCGCACTTCGCTTCTTCCGTCCTATGTGAGCACCTGCACAAATGTCCCAGACAGGAACATTTCGGTGTACGATGAACCAAATTTGAGAGACCAAGGTTGGAACGAAGAACCATTTACGCTTATTGGAGAAGCACTGGAGAAAAATCAGCGCGAGTACACCAGATCTGCCTCGAGAATCAACGATGAGACAAGTCGCACTCTTGGCAGAGGTTCTCGGCAAGAAGCCAACAACGACATCAGCAGTTTCCGGGAAGAGCAAATCTCTTCTTCAGCAGTTGACGCTCGAGATCCTTTGGAAGAACAATTGGGGCGTTACGGTAATAAGCCAGTGGCTGTACTTGAGACTGAAGCGTACGACTGGTCGGAAAGGGGAGCTCATATGAACCATGAAACGTCATCTTTGAAGACAAATCGGATCTGTCAGAGACCCATTCAGGCTGTTGATCGAAACTTCGATTCTCGCGAAGACAATGCTCGAAAATATGAAGATCGGGCCCGAACAGACATACTTGATTGGCCCACCAGTTTATTGGAAGAGAGATTGGGACGCTATGCACAGTCAGAAGAGCGATCAAAAGATCATCTTGAAGAAAGACTCGGAAGATATGGCTCAGCGTCCGAACAAGCAACAGGTCCAAGGCGTGACGTGGAGGATCTTCATTTTGGACACCCGGTGGCAAAATATGACGAGCAATTTCATCAAGGAGGTCGTACGTATCCAGTCGCCCACCTGCCTGAGAGAGAGGAGTGGGAAGAAAGCCACCTGCCACCTTTACGCGAGCTTGCACATCCTCGAGCGCTGCCAGCAGATGGGTGGGAGGATCCCATCCAAGACATACATTATCGGGGTCGACGAGAAGTTCCCATCAACGGCCCGTCGTTCGTAGTGCGCGATGACTGGTACGAGGTGGATGTGGACGAAGCAGTGCCCCCAAAGCAAAACGACAGATCTTCCCACGATAAAACAGAGGGAGTCGAAGTGATGGGTGTCACAAAAACGTATGCTGACATGAGAGAGAGTCGAGAAGACCATTTTGACGTAAAGGAGAGTGCGGAAAAGCCTAAGGCAATTGACAAATGGAGGTCGCTTGCATTTCAACCAACACCTGAACACAACCCTGCACTTGCAGCAGAGGTAAGTCCATTTGTCTTTGGTAATCAAGAATTAAAACATTACAGTTGACGCTAAGCTTGCTGCGGACCAGAGGAATCGCCTGCTTTTGAATCCAAATGCCGGAGCTATTTTCAGACAATCATTCGCTTAGTGAGTTTCGTCAGTTCTCATCTGATCATCACGAACATGCTCTGACACTTATTCTAACAGTGCTCCAAAAGTGGACGGAATCTTCCAGAATCCAGAAAAGTGAGTGGTGGAACTTCTTCGATCATCCAAATCTGGTCAACTAAAATTGCATTCTTCAGGTCTGCGACCGCTACCCCAGCATCTTCCCCGCCAAGTGGGCGTATTGCCTCACAAGATGCACGAGAGAGTGGACGTACTGTCTCACAGGATGCACGAGTGCTTGTTGGGCTTTTACCTGCTCCCACAACCCCGCCTTCAGCCAAATCATCACCGAAGCTCAGCCTGCATTCACAACAGTCTACATCAACAACAAACTCAAATCAAGAACCTATCTTAGCGAAAACACGCCCCGTGGAGCTTCTGCACGACTATTCCTTGCCAAGGCGACCTCCTCAACATCATCCGCTTCCTTCGAAACCCCGAGGATCACCTCCCACCGAGCCCCCAAGCACAATCACGCGCCACATTTCTGAAGCAAATTATCGACCTGCTCTAAGGAACCAAGAAAGTACTGGTCGTGGTCGTGGTTTCGCCCAACCAGACAGCCGTCCAGGCAATTCCAAGGGTGGAAAACGTGTTGTGGTGGACACGAGACTGATGGTTTGCATAATCGTGCTTCAACCGGTGAACTCTCTTACTAAAGATTCTTCCAGGGTTTCTTCCCTCCACCTCCACAAAGGTTGTCTATTGCACCCCAGGTGTGGTTTGTGATGGTAGGTAATCAATCTCTTATTCTGGACCAAAATCTTATGGGTTTGGGTACTATGCGAGTCCATCACTCTTTTGGACGGAACTAAGTTCCCGTTCAAGGTGAGGTCTGGTCCAGCACGACTGGTTGCGTCATTACTCACGCCGCATTGTGATTGCAGGTGTACAAACAAGGCACTTCCGCCGAGCTCCCAGGCGAGTTTTCTCACCGACTGTCTCTTTTGGAGGACAAGTACGGAATCTCGGACGCGGAGAAGAATGCTGCGTTCACTACATTTCGAGAGTATTTCGACAGAGACTCGTAACAATGTACTTTCGTTTATACCACCGAACTTCACACCCTTTCTCACAGGTGCAACACGATGATTGGGAAAGACACGCAAAGCATGTGTATACAAATGAGATGATCCAAATAATATCAAGATCCAAAAAGATAGGCAGACAGTGTGACATCGATTTGGCCATGAAGGAATGTTACCCCTCGATATGATTTGTAATCGTTTTGTACAAAAAGAAAAGTGACACCAATGATTATGTCATTAATTACAGTTGCATTTGGGGTATTTGTTGCATTTTCGCCATATCGTTCATCGCATCTTCCTCGATGTCAGACCGCGGCTGACCAGGGAGCTCACCACCACCTTGCTCGGTTCTTTCGGCTCTTTCGAGTGCTTGACACCATCCTTGGACAGGGCTCCGACCGCCGTTTTCTTCGCGGGGGCGTCAAAGTCCGGTTTGGCTGGTTTGGCCGGTCGAATGCGTTTGGAAGGCTCCGGGAGCAACGAAGGGGAGAGTGTACGCTGGAGGTTGCATTCCCGCGATTGAGTCGCAGTACGCATCCCTGTGACCAACGAGACCGCCCTCACCTTTGTCGGACTGTCGGGCTTCATGCGGCCGGTGGTCGTCGCGGGTGGCGCGTTCTCCGAATCCTCCACGCTCATGCGTGGCAATGTACGGCGGGTCGCGGGTGGTTGAGATACTCGTGCAGTAGTGCGGGTGAGAGGTCGAGTGGGGATTCGGGATGGAGCGGTGGGAGGGGAGACGGAGGGTTGAGGCTGAGTTTGCCTTGTGGTGCGACGGGTAGGAGCCACGATGGTGGTCGAGGTGGTAGACGTGGTAACGCGGCTTGCTGAAATGGATTTTGCGGTGGCAGTGGTTGTGGTGGTTGTGGTGGTGCGATGGGTAGTGGTGGATTGCGATGGCTGCACCGATGAGGGCCTGGATGAAGACGACCTTACAGTCTTCAAAAGTGTGAAAAAATCCTTCAGTCATTTGGTATCAACATCATGCAAACTTAAAGAAACGTACCACGGTAGCAACAGCGATTGTGTTTGATACTTCGAGACCACCCTCAACTTCAACGTCGAATGCCGGCGACAAATCTTGCAGCACATCATCCACCTCTGAAGCTACAGTGTTTCCATCCTCCGCATTGCGGTCATCGCGCTTCTCGGAGCGTGCAGGTTTCTGCTTCGGGTCGTTTGAATACACCCCCGTTTTCGGACATCGGTTTTCCTTGTCCCAAATGTGACGAAAGCAGGGACATGTGGTTGGATGACCAGGGTGACTGCATTCACAGGTTCGATGGCGTGGTGGATCGGGCGCATCGCTCCTTGGAGACTTCCGAGAGGGTTGCCTTGGGGGACCCGATTTGACAGCCGTGGAGGTTCCTGGCTTTACCGACGACGGAATTACAGCAACCTTTGTGGTAGGTGCGGTTTGGGGAGATTTGGAAGGCTTATTCGCTGGAATCACTTTGGATGGCTTTAGAGAGGGACCTGGAGATGATTTCAACGCCTGCTTCTGGCCAGTTGATCCGAGAGGTTGCCGTCTGAGAAGAGAAGACTTTGTCTGTGGAATGTAAGGTGCGGGAGGTGGAGCGTTCAAGTCCTTTGCCGAGAATGGTTTCGGAGCGAGGATCCTGGCGTTTGCTGGCTTTGCGAGTCCAAGAGGAGCCTTTTTGGCCAACGGCGGTGCAGAGGTTGATTCCATGTCAGAAAATACTGCGAAAGAGGCCTTAACGGGCATGGATTAGGAGGAGGAGATATCGATGCCGTTGGCGATACGAGGGTTGCTGACAAGGCGGATCAAGGCGTGCGATGGGAGGCGCAGCACCCGATGCGTGTTGAAGTGGATAGAGAGAGTCGATGCGCGAGCCTGCGGCTTCCTGCTCGGTCGCTAGTGTGAGTTGTTGGGAACCGGGATCCGCTTCGTGCACGGTGTCACCTCGAGCCAGGTTCTGTGGTCACACTCGAACCATTTCATTCGATTGAAAATGGAAATCACCACCGCCGAACGAGGCCGCGCAACTGGCGAATTCCAGGTTGAGATTCCTGGCTTTAGCCCCAACCTATCGTTCACATCGAAGGAGTTCGACTTGGGCGGTTTCTTGTGGAGGCTCACCGTGCGTGACCTGTTTCCCCGATGAAGGCAAGAAACAGCTTCTATGGTCTTGCATGTGAGTATAACTGACTCCATGAATATCATTATTCATCCCGTTTGGTTGCCACTTCACGCAATTCAAATTTCTTCAAGTTACGTACCCACTGCCGAAGAAATCCACGACATCGAAGCAGTGAGAAAAGATGTGTCTGCCAGCGTTCGATTACTCAGCAGCTCGCCCGTACCCGTGATGTCCAAAGGCGACGTATCTGCTCTTGGATTCTGGGATTGCGGAGCCACCAGTATAGACTCAAAGAACATCAAGCATGGGAGCACGTTGGTCGTATACTGTTGCTTCCTCTTTCAACTGATCGAACGACGAAGCTTCAGCTTCCGCTTAGTCATGTGTGCACTGTGCGTATCCCGCCAGCAAGTGACGGAATCCCTCTCAACATCCCGACATAAGGGACTCGAGCGCTTTACCCAAATGCTAAATCCGATGGAAAGCTTGTTATGTCAGCCGACTTTCAAATTCGGTTGGTGAAAGTGGACGAGACGGTCAGTTTCTGGGCACATAGATTTGTGCTTGAACAGCATTCATAGTACTTCGCCAAAATGTTTGAATGGATTTAAGAGTCGCTACGAGGAAGTGTGGACATAACGGACGAAAGTGTGGTCAATAACCCTCAAGGTACGTGTTCCCACGAGTTATAACACCCACCATCAGTCGATGACTCAACCCTTCGGTAAAATAAGGTGTCCAGTCCCTTCTTCGCTGGATGTACGGCTTCAAGTTTGGTGAAATGGATGTTGTGAACTGGTACGTCACTAGAACATCTGTGCCTTGATTTCACTCGCTTCTTACTGGCAAATGGACGTTTGTCTCAACGAACTTTGTGTACTCTTTGCTCCAGATCTCTTCAGTCCTTTTCTTCTAAAGGACACATGGGAACGTGCTCGACTGTACAGTATCCCGAAACTTCAAAGGGCAATCTCCCATGTACATGAAAGCGGAGAGGTTTTCTGTTAATCGTAATCGAGACGTCATTATCAAGTCGCTGGTAAATGATGAGCCCAGAGCCAATCTGCTCATTCAGCTGGTTGACACTCTTGTGCAAGGAAAAAATTGATTCCATGAGGTGTTGTGAAGAACTACCGACTCTCGTTTCACGCAATGTTGACCTTGGGCGCGGACTCATACAAGATGCAATCAAAAATTAAGCACGACATGGGCATAGCTCCTTTTTTTGGACTACGGATGTAGATTTCATCAGTAATTTCCCCACTTGCCACTCTTTGATCCGTGGAATTCATTTGCGCCAGGTGTTGCACATCAATGCAAATTGACAATCATTCCATAATGCCACGCGTAATCTGCAATAAAGAACGTACACTCTTTTCAACATCTTCATACATGCCATACAGAGCTCAACAGAGTACTCCAAACAAGAATCCCTCATCGCCCAACACCCTCCGACCCACTCTCGCCACCGTCCTTCCCCTCCAACGCAAACGTTTTGACCGCGTATATGCCCTCGGGAAACCCCGTCTGCACAGCCTCCTTGACGACTCTGAGCCCAGCCTCGGCAAAGAGTCGCTTGAAGTGGACTTCGGACCTAAGAGTGAAACGATCAGCTTTAAGCCTCAATGACAACACACAACCACAAGCATCATCTCACCTGGTCACACTGGAATCTTCCTCGTCCACATCAACGCGATCCGGCACGGGGGTAAGATTTTCCTTGACGAAGAGGAGCCCCCCGGGTCGGAGGGAGGCAAGGCACCGGCGGAAAAACGAAACAAGGTCGGCTATGGTCAAAGAAAGATTATTTCGATTATACTAGGGTGATTGGCGTGTGAAGTTCACAGTCTCTCATCCCCAGCTTTTCGAAAGTTCTGATTCAAGTGTTTCTGATGCCACTTACCATCAGTCAAATGTCCCAGCACCCACTGGCACCACACGGCGTCGTACCTTCCACGTTCGGGCATCCACTCCTGCAAACCGGATCGCACAAAGACAAGCCACTCTTGTGCAACTCCGTCTCCAGCAGTGTCCTGTGGACCCTGAAGTTGTTCCCGCAGCGACTCTCGTGCGGCGTCGAGGAAGTGCTGCGAAACTTCCACGAGATCGATGTGACGGAAACGGGGGAGGAGGAAGGTGGAGGTCACGCGCCCGATGCCGGCACCGCAATCTGGAGGAAGTTTGGGTCGGGGAGGAATGAGTTAGCGACAGTGAAGATAAGGATCAAGGACACGGGTATATCTGCGTCCGTCCATCCCTCTTCTCCTTGCAAATTCGAGCGTTCCAGCTCCCCAAGCTACGACACGCAACATGAAGCAGACACGCACCGCAAACCCGGTCCCGTCCCATGCCCCTCTTTCGCTTCCCGCCTAGTGTTCCCCCGTCTGGTCCATCTGCGAAGAGGTCCACAACGAACTCGGCGTTGCCCCGAGCGTCTGGATCAGAGAGGGACGCAAAGCCGCCAAGAACACCATCGACGGTGGCTTGCGGAGGGAAAGGGAGGAAGAGAGGTCATTCGAGGGATCGAGAGGAAATGAGCGTCTCATAGAGGACTTGCACCTGGTATGTTTGCCCAGTATCGCTCCGCGTCCTTGTACCAGGCGTCCCCTCGGCTCTCTGGGGAAGGTGACACGTGAGCTTGAGATGAAGAAGAAGGCTGAGGAACGTGGGCCACTTGGGATTGAGCTTCAGAGAAGGATTAAAAATATGATCACTTGAATCAGACGAACGTTACCCACTTGCGGGCTGTTTAAGGGTAGATTGCGTTGAGCGGGTCTACGTCAGAAGAAACTGCGTAAGAATCGGCATAGAACGATCGAATCAGAGCAGCATTGAGACCTTTCGTGAACCTTTATTAACGGATCGAAAGGATAAATGGGCATCAAGACGAGAGTCGGACCCAGAAAATACACGCACCTGGTCGAGATTTTGATTGTCCAGATGACATCGTGTGTGAAAATTCGAACAGGATGATAGGACAAAAGTGGTGGATTGGTCGACCGGTGTCCACAGATGCATGCCCTGCACACCAGTATCCTCGATAAAAATGCACGTATAATCTGGTCGCACAGACCATGAAGAATACGAGGTAATCTGTTGTATTCACATCTAGCTATACACAAGGTTGTCGAGCCGTTTGCCGACCCTGCGAGTTACCATTCAATGCCGCTAAAGTCGGACGTGGTGCGAGGCGTGGACGGAGCTCGAGAGATCACCTCGACCGGTCGTATGACACGGGAGTTATCATCCAGCAAAGAAGACGCCCATGAAAGGTGCTGAGAGTCGCAGGAACGTCAAAAAAAAAAAGAGAAAGACCTTGTCAAAAGAGAAGCAAAGCATTCCGCAATCGACTGCACCCACCAAAGCAAAGTAATCAAACACGAACAATGAACCACACGCAACTGCAGTACAACCGATGGAGCAGAAGGACCGTTTCAACGAATCTGAGACGTCAGACCATGAGAACGAACCCCTTCTGCAGGAGACGTGGTCCTACAATAGCCTCTGAGACATGGTCAGAATCTGCCGTTCCTCTCCAATCACCGGGGTGACTTTTCTTCAGAGACGATGTCCGGGAGAG
Source organism: Gonapodya prolifera JEL478 (assembly GCA_001574975.1). Lineage (NCBI taxonomy): Eukaryota > Fungi > Monoblepharomycota > Monoblepharidomycetes > Monoblepharidales > Gonapodyaceae > Gonapodya > Gonapodya prolifera. Next base: position 36,974 of record KQ965783.1, read on the forward strand.
GAACTTCCAGATGGGGAAACATGGTCAACAATGGACTCCACCCACCAGGGCAGTCAACAAAAACGAGCATGGGACCATGTGCGACTGCAGTAGAAGGACTAGAAGTGCGGCAACTACACTGTACGAGTTTCGATCCAGCGAGGAAGACGCAATAAAAACAAAAAGACGCGGTGAGCGTTGAAGACA
>KQ965783.1:37403-55073 GCA_001574975.1 Gonapodya prolifera JEL478
TCAACCGCTTGACGCGCGTCGGCACTCCGGGGGACTCCGACCATCCCACCGAGAGATTCCCGCCCAGTGCGGGCCGAAGATGGCGCGACCGACGGTCAGAGGCGGTGTGGTGGCAGCGTGTCTTAAGCCACAGACTCCAAGCCACACAAGACAGAGCAGCAAAGCAGCAAAGCAAGAGAGAGAGGATAGAGTGGTAACACTGAGAGAGACAAGAGAGAAGTCATGTGGAGAGCCGAAGTGGAGAGAAAGTACAGTCAGCTTAAAGGACAGCATTGAGAAGAAGTGTGAAGAGCGAGCGGGCACGTCAGCAATTAGAGCGAGATGCAGAGATAGTCGCCAGAAATGCAAGAAGGCCGAGAGACTTGAAGAACGAGAGCGAGCCAAAGAACAAGTTCCAAACAAGATGCAAGAGACGTTGCAGAACGAAAGTGTGGTCCTTGAAGTCAAAGAGTGAGTTGAAGAGCTTGACGAAAGACACGGTGGATGCAAGCAGACGAGAGACTTGAAGACAGAGAGTGAGAGATGAGTACGACCAGTAAGACGAGCGAGGAGAGGAGCAAGGGAGCGACACGAGATGGAGCGCCGTTCAAGGGAGAGGGAGAATGCATCGAGATGAGTGGAGTGAGATTTAAGCTGCAATCACGAGAAGTAGAGGTCGAGAGAAGTCATCAGAGCGCCATGTGCCGCTTGGTAGTAGATGAGTACCGGACTCAGCTGCTAGGGTGAATCAGAGACAGAGAGAGAGCATGGGTTGAAAGAGCTTGATAGAGAGACCATGCTTGTGATGCGAGCCAATCTTGAAAATCTCGAGGTCTGGGTTGGGAGAACAACAAGAACGGTCACGACGAGGAAGCCTCAAGCCATCACAGACGCGACTCCCGGACTCCCAGACGCGCATCGACGCTTGTGTCTCCGCACCGTATCCTCCGATCGCGATGGGCTCACTCGCCAAAGAGGATGTTCGAGTGGATGTGCGGAATCGTCCGAGTGTGCCTGCTTTTCTGCTCTTGGGTGCCTTCGCTGAGCTTCGTGGCCCTGAAAAGGCAGCCATCATGCAAGCGAGTTCTGCCGCGACAGTCGACAGATTGGCAGAAACGAAGCGGAGTGGATTATTAGTTAGTCGGATTAAGCAAGGTCCATTATGAGCTTTCGAAAATGACCGAACACGGGCGGTGTCCCATGGTTGTCTGCGTTGTGTGGTGTCCTTGGTGAGTGTAAAAATGTTTACAGCGTCGCTTGACACGTTTCGTTTTCGGTTGGAGACGAATGAATTTTCGTTCAAGCCTTCGGTGGTTGTATCGAAAGTGTATGGAAAGATATTCGCTTCGATGGGCCACAAGTGGCGCTAACCAGGTACAGCACCAGTATCCGTTCATTTCGACCCGCAGTTTTGAGTCTCGAAGCTCCAATACGCCAGAGGAACCATCCGCATGAATGTCCACCGACGTCCTGTAATCCAAAGCGGGGGAAATCGCGATGTCCAGTTGTTTAAAAAACATTGACGTGTGAGTTCGTGAAGCGTCACGATGGTTCAGTAGTCCCCATGCACACCCGCACGATGCCTCGACCGCGTGGTCGCGTCGATTATCACCAGAGGAAACGGATAGCACCTTTGCGAAATTCCGGTTCTGCGACTTCAGCGACGACGATGCAGTCATGTTCGGGAGGGAGATGGTGATGCGATGGAGTCACGTACACGCGGGGGGACGATGGAGGTCCAGCTTCACGACCGCACGGCACACTTTCGGGCTTTCCTGGCACCATTTCTTCCTCCAATCGCTCCATCAAGACCCCAACGATCCCACGCATCGATGGGTCCGACTGCCTGACGTTTCGAATCCGGACCCGATCCGATCCCCACGACCGAGTCCCCTCGCGATGTCATACACCGATTCCGGCCGGCGCGGTAAAGACTGCCGACTGGAATGTTTCTCATGTAACCCCACGGATCGCAACCAAGATGGGTAGCCACAAATGAACGATCCCGATCGCATGGTCCGACAACACGACGTCCGATCTCGAGAGATGGGGTCTGTGGCGGCAGGATCGAAGGTCGCGAGTGGAATGGAATTCGGCATGCGCCGGGAGAGTCCGTGAATGGAATGCGGTTCAGGATCTGCTACCTGGCGGCCACTTCGCCACTTCGCATCTGTTGCCACAACCCATCACACCATTGCTTTCCATCTTTGCGGCAAGTGCCAGCGTGCGTGACGTGCGGCCGCCAGTTCAAGGTGCACTCGACACGTTTGTTTACACCAGCGCGCACTCAACTTCGCCCAGTCCAGTTGAGACCAACGCTTCCTTTATTGTCACTTTCAAATGTACAAAGACAAAGACAGAGATATAGGTTCAGAAAAGCTGAGAAGGGCATCGATGTGACTACTCTGGATACACCATCTTCCGTGTAACCCCGCCATCAAGCACAATCTCCTCCCCCGTCACGAACGCACTGTCAACCAAGAACTCGACCGCACGCACCACATCCTCACCGTTCCAACCCGCCCTGCCAGATGCCACGCGTGGTCGGCCTCGCTCAGTCCGTCGCCCCACTGCACTCCACTCGCGTCGGCGGCGGCACACTCGGCCTCCACGGCGATCCACACAGGCACGATAGCATTGACGCGCACGTGGTGCCTCTCGCCCAAACTGACCGCCATGGCGCGCGTCAGGCCGAGCAGACCGGCCTTGCCGGCGCTGTAGGCCTCGTGGTTGGGTTCGGCCTGGTACGCGCGGGTGGAGGAGACGTTGACGATGCAGCCCGGGCGCGCGGCGGGGCCCGAGGCGGCCGCGACGAGTACGGGTACGCAGAGGCGGGAGAGGATGAATGGCGCGGTGAGCCCGACAGCGATCTTGGCGTCCCATTGGGCCTCGACGTCGTCCGGGGTCGTGTCATCCATGGCGGTTCCGGCGGGAGTCATATATGTGGTGAAGCGAAGGTGTTGTTGACGAGCACGTCCAGTCGGCCGGAGAAGAATGCCGAGGCGGAGGCGACGGCGCGGCGGATGTGTGTGCGGTCGCCGAGGTCGGCGAGTTCGCCGTGAAAGGCGGGCGGCGAGGTGGGTGAAGTTGCGGACGAGGAGGTGGCCCATCCCGATGCGAGCGACAGCGTGTGGTCAAGCTCGGGCTTGTTCGAGTCGACCAGAAACACGCGGTGGCCGCGTTGCAGCAGCGCGCGTGTCAGTCCGCGGCCGATTCCACGAGGTGCGCCGGTGATGAGGAAGTGCAGAGATGGGGATGAAGGCATTGGAAGGAGGGTTGTGCGACGGGTGCAGTACCTGTTCGATACACTCTGGACGTTCCTGTTGCTAAACTCCTTGATGCAATGCAGATGAAGCTTTTCACAATCAACGTACTCGTAGCTCTGCTGTCTACCACCTTCATGGTGGGATCCTTTCGGACAGAAGAGGTGTTTTTTTGTCTATCATCTTCGTCAGTAAAAAAGCTTCAACTGATTAATTTCATTACCAGGGCAACTACCTCGCGAACTGTAAGGCGTACAGCGCTGGCAATCCCACAGACGTACACTACTTCAAAACTGTGTATTACAAGGATATCAGCAAGTTCACCCAACCCTCGGCAAGCGCTGACGTTGAGAACCGCCCCGGAACCACAGTGCGTTGGAAAGGGTTTTCCGTCACCGGAACCTTCCCGGACGGCAACACTGTTACGACCTACATCAATGCGGGAACCTTCACCGTTGGAGAGTTCGTTGGATATGTCCAATCTGCACTTCGTAAATTCAACTGCTTCAGGTCCAACCAAGTGTTGTGGACCGGGAGTGGCGGCCGATGCGATGGGATCTAAAAATGTTATTAGTCTGCCGAAGTTGCATGAGTGAATGAATAGAAGCTTATGAAAATCGAAGGTTCTGTGAACCCGCTGTTCTGCCGGTCAGTTCAGCCAGCTTTCATTCCCCAACAAATCTTTTGCGTTCATGTCCGATGGCGACGGAAATCGATTCCTGGATCTTCCGACTGAAATCATCACGACAGTTCTCTCTCATCTGAGGACGGACTCGATTGTGGTCATGAGCCTCACCTGTCGCAGACTTAGGTCTTGCGTATTACACCAGCTGACCTGGTCAGACCACAATCTTCGCCTCGAAGACGTCTATGAATCGTCGGAGACATTCGGGGAGGCTCTCGCGCAAACTGCTGGGGCACTTCAACATTTGAGTGCTATTGGGCGTGGATTAGACCTCGTATCAACCGTGGTATCGATCACGCTGGATCGAGAATACCTGCCTATAAACGTCACCATCATCGGCCGCATTCTCGACAACTTCATCTCGCTTCGGGAGGCTCGTTTCGTGGGATGTCTCGACTCGGGCGCCGATTTCGTGGCGATGGCATCGGAAAACGCTCGCTCGCACCAGTGGATCTCGCGGGACATGCTCCGCCTTTTGGACTTGTCGGACGGCGAGCAGAGAGTGAGGGAAAACGCGCTTGGTCCACTGAACAAGAACCACGAACCGCACGGTATGGCATGGGGAAAAGCTGTTCAGCATACGTCCTCTGAGCCTGAGCTTATCTTATACCGAAACCTATTCGGCGGCACGTCCGTATTGGCATACCCACTCATCTGCATCAGGTGTGAGGAAGATGCAGCCCATTCTTGGAATTCCTCCGGGCTCTGTTTGTTCTGCAGGGAGAGGAGCAATTGTCTGAGGTGCAAAATCAGTTTAGATGACTACATTGGCGAGCATTTGTACGTGGAATGCGAGTTTCCGTGCATCCAGCGGGCGCAAATGTGCGATGAATGTCGCATTTCTTCGGGGTGGGTGCGTTGCTCACAGCCCGAATGCGAAATCGAACTTTGTCCCATATGCAGCAGCGGAATATGTGCCACTTGCGACAATTTTGCGGCGCTGTGCGGCGAGCACAGTTGCTCCTCATGCAATATTCAGTGCGCGAGGTGTTTAAAGGAGACACGCTGTGAATCATGTTTCGCTTTGTGTGGATGCCCTCGGTGCACTGGAAGTCGCGCAGGCACGTGTAGAAATTGCGGGAAACGAACATGCACGGCGTGTTTGAGCACCTGTGACTCCACTTGGATGGGATGCGAGGCTAAGATGTGTCAAAATTGCGTCGGTGATCATGATTGTCGTGCGGTAAGGACCGGACAACGACGGTCGTAAACTTATCGGCTTCGCTATTATACCAGTTACAATTCACCTTATTTGTGATTCATATACCAAGTACGCTAAAGCGAAGCGAGTAAACTCCCCTCCAGCATGGGAGAACAATTTTTGGATGACTGCCGCAATGTAGGGGGAGAGGTAGTCCTCTGTTCGTTGCCGGGTTGCCTCCGAAAAGTTATGCACAACTTGTTACATCACGACCTACATTACGCCACACGAGGGGTCAAGCCCCGACTCTGAGATGGCCACGGAGAGGTGCAGACATAGTTATTGTGGTCGGAGAGCGGTCAAGTGATGGTGGAGATGCGTCATTGCTTGGCCAGATCCGGGCAGGATGGGAATCTCCGATTGTGTGTGTGAACTTCCCACGGGAGCCATAAATTGCATAGCCTCGTGCTGCGGTCTCCAAAACCAAAAGGAAGTGTAGACTTGGTAATTTCCCGTGATCTGATGGTTCCCGAGTGTGGCGGTGATGGCGCGGGGCTCCGAGTGAGGGATGTGGGCTAATGGGGTGCACAATTCTTCCCTGTGCTGTCGTCTCCAAAAGAAGAACGCAGTGCAAAGAGGGGAAATCAAAGACGGAGACCGCACTACATCCCGCGTGGATCTCCATCAAGTCTAGGAGACTAAATCATGTCTCGGTCCAACACGGCTCACACAAGACCGCAAGGACCCAAAGGGGCGCTGCGAAGGCAATGGAGAGGCAGGTCGTGGTTATGGTGGTCCGCTGGGAAGTGAGACAGACTCTGGGGGGAAACTGTGGTGACGTGTATGTGCGTCGGACGAGATTAGCCGCCCCCGGGGTGACAGGATGCGGAAGGACACAGAATCGACACAGAAATTGATGAGAACGTCGCATGCGAGACACAGAAAACCGTGGCCTCGCAGGGCGGTCCCCAAAGTCAAAAGGAAAGGACACTTGGTGACCTCCCGCGTTGTTATGGTACTCAGAGAATGGTGCTGGTGGTGGAGAGGGGTAGCAGCGATTGATGTCCTTCAATTCTTGCCATCAGAGTCAGAGTGTCACCCATGACCGAGCACCACACTGCAAAGATACCTGGAGCACGGGACGACGGAAGACGCCGAACGTGAACGCTTAATGTGCCGTCGTCTCCAAAAGAAGAATACAGCGGAAGACGTATGCTCGCGTCCGCCGGCACGGACTGTGGACCGTGGCGGACAAACAAGCTCCTGGCGAGTGAGAGCGTGGCGCACAAAATGATCAGACATCGTGGCCACACATCGTCAGAGGATCCACGGGCCCCAATTCGGCCGATCACCGCGTTGGGTGGTAAAAATATATAAAAACGCCAATGATTTCAGGCGGTTCCAGTCTAGGGAGGAGGGAGTTGTCATGTGCGGGAGTCGGCTGAATGTATTGCAGCTAGCAGGGGTGACGACAGTGATGTATTCCTGACACCACTGAAATGCCGGGTACGGTAAGCAACACTTTGCCACGATGAGACAGCGCCATGCAAGGGAGGGAAGGAGGTCCTCCTTCCCCGTGGGGGTCTCCAAAAAGAGAAATACAACATGTTCGAACACGGTCAACACAGAACCTCAAGGAGCCAAGCCAGCCACCGCCTTGGCGAGGGAAAGGAAGGGTTGCGGCGAATGGAGGGTGTTTGCCGTAGGTATCAACATTTCTTGCCGTCAAAGTCAGCTTCCGTCCACGAGCAACACCTCACTAAGGTACGGGCCAACGATGAGACGAGTGACGCTGAACACACAAAGGGAAACTTTCGTGCATAGCGTGCACTCGTCTCCAAAACTTTAACACAGCGGGGTGACGTGGGTGCGCGTTCGACTGTCATAAACAGTGAACGGTTGCAGCGGGATGGCTACGGCAAAACAAGCTCCTTGGTGGATGTGACTGCTGTGAGTGACACTGAGACAAAGAAGCCATAAGTCCAGCCAGTCACCGCTGCGTAGCCAGAGAACCAAAAAGAGTAGACGCAATAGATTCGAGGTGGTCCCAGACGATGTATGAGAGAGTGGTCGTGTGCGGGAGTCTGCTGTGTGCGAAACTCGGAAGGAACCGGGACGGTGATGTGCCTTGACACCACGGAAATCACCGCGCAAGAACAAATTGAAGAGGGTGAGACGGCACCACGCAAGGGAGGGAAGGAGATCCTTCGTCCCCGCGGGGGTCTCAAAAACAGAGAACACAAAAGATCATGGTGCAACGTGGCATACGGAGTACCACGAGGAGCCAAAAGAGGTCTAAGAAAAGCGTTGGCGTGGTTATTGCTGTCAGTTCGGAATAGGGACAAGACTGTCAGGAGAACGGGTGGTGACGTTAAACGTCATTGTTGCAATGTGCCTGCTTGGCCAGATACGGGAAGGATCCAGTCTCTTATGGACAATGAGAGCTTCCTACGCGAGGCGGAGAAAACCGATGCCTCCGGGGGGACGGTCTCCAAAAGTAATAGAGTCTGCTCAGGGCGAGACTCGAGAGGAACCAAGACGGTGACGTGCCCTTGACACCACGAAAATCGCCGTGCATGGCTTTCAAAAAGCTAACATGACTGAGACGGTACCAAGCAAGGGAGGGAAGGAGGACCTTCGTCCCCGCAGGGGTCCCCATAAAATAAAAAGATGTCAAAGTCCGACACGGCCTACACAGGACCTAAAGGAGCCAGGCTGTGGCTCTGCGCAGGCCGCGGAGAAGCGTGGGCGTGGTTATTGCAGTCGCCTAGGAACTGGGACAAACTTTGAAGGGTGGTGGTGGTGATGTGTACACATGACGGAGGGAAAGGGCCGTCCTACTTGGCAAGATGCGAGAGGTATGCAAGTATTTAGAGAGCTTCCCACACGAGTCGGAGAAAAACAAAGCCTCGCGGGATAGTCTCCAAAACAAAAAGGGAGAGCAAGCTTAGCGACCACCCACGTCCTTTATTGAGAGCGATGGTGGTGATGGTGATTGGTGAGGGCCGAGGGGGGAAGGGGGAATATCGCGCTGGAGAATGACATGTGTCGGCAGTGGGCTGTCCCAAACTCTTGCCGTCACGGTCAGAGTGTCGCTCCATGACCGACCATCACGCGAAGGAAGAGCTAGCATGCGACGACGACTGACGCTGAACGCCAAAAGGAGAACAGTCGCGTGCAGTAGTCGTCTCCAAAAAGAGAATGCATCTGGGTGACGATTGCTCGCGTCCGACCGGCACGGACGGTGGACAGAAGCGGGGCGGGTTTCGGTGAAAGTACCCTTGGCGGATGATAGAAAGGCGAGCGAACCGATCAGAGCGGCATCGCCGGTGGACATCGCCAAAAAAAAACGTAGACAATGGAGTCACGTGTCCCGCCACGCTCAGTCACTGTGCCATACTACAAAAAAAAGTGCCAAAAAGACGCACAAGATTTGAGGTGGTCTCAGACGAGGAAAGAAGGAGTGTTCATGTGTGCTGAGTGCCAGACTCTGAAAGAAGCAGACGGTGATGTGCCTTCTTGGTTGGGTAGCAGGTGCTACGGCAAGGCGAAATTCCGAAGGATGTTGAGAGCTTTCCACACGAGGCGGAGAAAAACAAAGCCTCGCGGGAACGGTCTCCAAAAGTAAAGTAAAAGGATGTGAAAGCCTCGGTGTGCTCCCGCGTTCGCATGGTTTGAAGAGAGTGATGTTGGTGTTGGTGAGTGGCTGCGGTGGAAGGCATGTGTCTCCATTAGGTGTCCTCAATTCTTGCCATCACGGTCAGAGCATCGTCCACGACAAGCACCTCACAAACTTTGGATTACGGATGAGACGGCGGCGGAGGCTAAGCACCAAAGAATATAGTTCGCGCGCAGTGTACCACCGTCTCCAAAAGAACAGCGAAGCGTAGTGAAGTGTACTCGCGGCCGGCCGTCGTAATGGATGGTCGGCATGGCGGGGCGGGTTGCTTTCAAAGCCCTTGGCGAGTGAGAATGCGAGGGGCGATCCGATCCGATCGGCATTGCAAGCACACAGGAGTCATGGACCACACCACGGCAAGTCATCTTTGCGTAGCCAAAAGAAACAAAAAGTAGTAGACGAAAAAGATTTGAGATGGTCCCTGACGAGGGAAGAGGGAAGAGTCACGTGCGGAAGTCAGCTAGGCTAGGTGAGAGTCGGAAGGGACCAGGACGGCCGACGTGGCGCTTGACACCGCAGAAATCGCCGTGCATAGCATCCCAAGACAAATATGATTGTGGTCCGCTGGGAAGCGAGATAGCTTCGGCAGGGCACTGGTGTTGGTGACGTGTACACGTCATGGTTGGGAAGAGCCGTCCTGTAGGGCTAGGACTGGGCATGGTGGGTGGGTCGGAAGGGAAGTGTGACCACGAGTCACCACCCACAGGGAGGCACACACCACCGAATATCACGCGCGGATGTCGGTTCAATTACAAGGATTAATATGGGTTGAATACAGCAAGAGTACCCCTACTGACCCCCAAATGGTATCAATGGTATGGCTATGTTCACAAATCACGAATCACGAAACTCAAAATGCAAAGAACCCGCCCCTCCCCAGAATATTCCGCGTTGTGGTGCATTCGCCTCCAGGAGACGTTCCGCCTCGCTCGAAAGCCTCGGTCAGCGCTATCCCGCCCGAGGCGTCGGGCTCGCCAGGCTCACGTCTCGCTACTCCGGTCGTCGGCCTTCGTCAATTCGACAAACGGACCAGGTCCTTCCCGCCGCTTTCGTCACCCCCCTGTGCGGCCTGCACGCCGTCGAGATGCTCCCATAGGACCCTGTCGGTGAGAGGAGTGGAGGAGGGGAGGGGTGAGTGTGAGCTCTGGGAAGGGGGACAGGGAGGAGAGGGAGAGGAAGAACCCACGCACCCCTTTTCCGTCCTGAGTCTACGAATCTCCCGCCTCAGTTTCGCGATTTTGGCGGCCCGTTTGGCGTTTTCCTGTCCCGGGTCGTTGGGGGCGTTGGTGTTGGAGTTGCGGGAGACCCACGCACCAGCAACCAAACACAAATGAGCCTCGGACGAAGCGAAGCGAAGCAATCGAGGCAAAGAACAGCGACATGACTCACGGTCTCGACGGCAATGATCTTTGGCATGATGTCCTCGCACTTTCTGCGCGCGTCGTCGTCTGCGGTGGGCATTTGTACGGGGCTGGCGTGGGGTGCGGTGGAGCGAGGGGTGGTGGGTGGGACGGGGGGGAGACGGGCGCGTTGGGGGGAAGATGGCAGGGAACGGCGGGAAGAGGGAGACGGGGAAGGGCGTGGGAGGGTGGAGTGGGGGAGAGTGTTGCTGGTGAAGGCAGGATTTGCCGACACCCGCCCACGACCGCAGCCCACGACTTGGAGAGTGCAGGCTGGACAGTGCAGGGTCCATACTCGCAGCAGACGCATTCAAGCTTGGACACTCAGTCACACCGTTGCAGACTCGCACAGCCTCGCCAAAGAGCCTGTCTTGTCGCTTGAGATGTGCGTTTTATCGGTGTTCTCTCCGCCGCACATTCACCCATTCACCCACCCACATCTTCATTCCAGTCGGCGAAACCCGCCCCTGGTCTCGCGCCAACTGCCTGCCGGGCCGTCAGGCCACCCCCCTGCACGACCATGGGCGCCACCGCCTGCGGCACCGCATGTTGCGCCGTTCGCTCGCCCGCCAATCCACCCGCCTGCCCCTGCCCCTGCCTGTCTCCCGCCGCCTCCACCTCCTCGTCAAATGCCTCTTTCACCAAGAACAAGCAAAGGTTAGAATTGGATTCCATCGGTAACTTGGAGATGATTTAGAGTTATTCCGGCCATTCGCGCGTCCGAACTCACTGAGTCGCATATTTAGGTAACTTGGTTGTGTTTCCGCACCAAAAGTAAGCCCCAAAATCTGAGATCCTACTTATTTTCATTGACTAACCGACAGAATCGTTCCTTTTAATGCGAAAGGAAATCGACGGAAACCCTTCGTTCTTCGTTGAACGCGGGAATAGTTCCCCTTTCTCGGATGTGTCGTTGCACATCTTGGGATGCTTTTCTTGTTGAGGTATGACACAAGCTTTTCGATTGCGACGAGGGTGACACCGGCCTTCTCACATGAATGATAAGCCTTTTCATCCTTCGCAGAACTCTTGTTCTTATCATCATGGTGATTCTGGACTAAGCTTTCAATGGAAACACTCACTTCGACTGACGATAAAGGAAAACTAGAACATCCATCTTGGCGAGGAAGCCTGCTCTTGTTTGTGATACAACGCAAGGGCCTCATTCTGAAAGCGTTTCAGCTCGGCGATTTTGAGAGCTGGTCTTCCGTCGACAGAGAATCGGATGCTTCATTCCAAACAGACTCCTGCGGATAGTGTGAATCTTTCGGGAAAATGACGAAGATGCCATTCGATTGGGATTGCAGCGCATGAAACACCGGTGAGCGTCCGTGACTTTTCGATGGGGTAGAGGATGGTCTCACAAGGGCACCGAAGCCCACACCGTTGGTCTTGATGGCTCCAGTCTCGCAGGGGTGCTCCGCGATACATCGGTAGGCCTGCTTCTCCCGTTTGCCTTTTGGCATGGGCCTCCGGTACAGCAAATCGAAGATGGCGACATCTTGTTTGCAGGGTCTGTTCCGTTCTTGCCATCTCCCTCTCGAAGCTCTGGACCCTGTTGTGCTTTTTGCTCGGAAGAACCTCCCGAAGGAACCTCTTCCAAGATCGGTTATGTTCACTTGGCAACTCTCTTACGATGGCAGCTGTGCAGAATATGGCGGAACAGCTGGAAGAAGGGGAACCCTCATCGTCAGCTTCCTCGGAGCTCGCTTTTGGGCTTCCAACTCCACCACAGAGGGTTATAGGAGGACCGTATCTGGCCAAATTATCGAGAAACATCGAACCGTTCACTCCTTCTAGCAAGAGGAATATGTGACTCATGTTTGCGCCTGACTTCATCACTCTGAAAGCGCTTCCGCACTTGCCGCAGACACCATGTTTTCAGATTCTTGGCTCGGAGCGTCGAAGTAACACCAGCATGTTGACTACGTTGTCCTGCGTTTAAGCTACCACGGTTTCCTTCTCCCTTCTCTCCCTTCTGTCCCCTTCCACCGCGTCCTATTCTGACCCGAGCAAAAAAAAAAAAAACCCTCTCTCTTCACACCAACCGCGAACCACCGTCTTGCTTTTGCTTGTTTGACATCAACAAACTCCCTCCCATTGTCGCTAATGAGGTGATTCCAAAGACTACAAACCTTTCCAGCTTCCCCCTCCTTCTTTCCACACCAACGGCGACCACCGTCTCACTCATACTTGGTTCACACCAACGAACTCCCTCCCACTATCGCTTATGAGATGAGTCCGAAGACTACAAGAGGTAAGAAAATCGTCCTCCAACTTCCAATAACGAAACAGTACTTCTGCGGGCGAAGGCTTTTGTCTCTATACTATCAATCGTTGGGCGAGCGATATATACGAGACTATCATCTCCACACAGACCGAATACAATACTTTACTATATCCTCAATGTGGGTACCCCCACTCCACTCCACTCCACTCCATCGCAATTCACAACCTCGGCCTGACGACCAACCCCGCCAACCTCTTCGTGGCAATCTCCTCAGCCTCGCCGACCATACGCGCGACGAGGTCCTTGCACGTGGGGATGTCGTCGATGAGCCCGACGACTTGCCCGGCCCACCAGATCCCGTGGTCGATGTCGCCCTTGTCGTACACGACGCGCCCGCGCGTGCCGGCGACGAGGTCCTTGACTAGAAGGGCGTGCACGGCAGGGGCAGGAGCAGGAGCAGGAGACTTTAACTCTGGAAGTAGGGTTTGAAGACACCCAGACGTGAGACTCACCATCATCAAAATTCGCGTTTGGTTTATTCTCCTTGGAGACCACCTCGACCGCGACCTTGTTCTTGAACACGCGCGCCGTGTTGTGGAACTTGCGGAACTGTCGTATCCAACGGTCCAACGGCGATGCAGTGAGTGCTGTTGTCGAGACAAAGAACCGCACGCCAGAAAAGACTCACGATCAGAGACGTGTCCCGCTCGTCCGCCTTGACGATCTTCTCCTTCACCGACTGGTGGATGGGCGACTCGACTGTGCACATGAAGCGCGTGCCCATGTTCACTCTGAATGTGGGACCCCCAAAATCAATCAGCCCACGTTCGCTTGTACACCCCCAACCACGGGGCGCCCCCCGCTCGCTGAATCCACCCACTCACCCGTCAGCGCCCATAGCCAACGCGGCGGCCAACCCCGCGCCGGTCCCGATCCCCCCCGACGCGATGTAGGGCACGGAAAGCTCCTTGAACGCCTTGCAGAGGAGGATGAGACCGCCGATATCGTCTTCGCCGGGGTGTCCTGCGCATTCGAAGCCGTCGACGGAGATGACTGAAGGTGGCGGTGGGGATGGGGGATGGGAATGGGTTGGCATGGGGCGGCGACGGGGGAAGGGAAGGCAAGGGAAGTGAAAGCGAAGGAAGCTTACCGTCCGCGCCGAGCCTGATGGCCGTCTTGGCGTGCCGAATAGACGTGCACTTGTGCAGGATCTTGCACCCGGCGTCCTTGAACTGCTTGATAAAAGGTGCGGCGGCGCTCGTTCCGGCGGTTTCCTTATGAGGAAGGGGAGGGAGGGAGGAGGTGAAATGTGAAACGTGAGATGTGACTCCAGACCACCTCGCAAGTACTCACAACAATCCTAACACCCGAGTCAATGATGACCTTGACGTACTCCGCATAGGGCGGTGCGTTGATGGTGGGGAAGATTGTCAGGTTGACCCCAAATGGCTTGGACGTCATGGTCTTGCATCGGGCGATTTCCTTGCGGAGCGCTTCGGGGGTGGGTTGGGTGAGGCCCGTGATCTGCGTGGGACGAGTGTGGGGGTGAGGGTACAGGGGTGAGGTTATTGATCGGAATCACCCGAGCATGGGATGGAGCATCAACTGCCACCATACTCACGATTCCAAGCCCGCCGGCGTTCGAGACCGCCGATGCCATTTCTGCCGTTCCGACCCACATCATGCCGCCCTGGACGACTGGCACGCAAGGAAGGAATAATACACGGTCGTCATTTGTAATGATAATGTGAAGACAACGAGAAACGTTGCACAGGGATGCGTACTGGGGTGTTCGATGCCGAGCATCTCTGTGAGCCGCGTCCTGAAGGGCATTGGTGGTGGCGTGGGGTTGGTGTGGGAGAGAAGCTGGAGGTGGTTGGATTATCGGATCGGATCGGAGGTTGGATTACCCTTCTCCCGACGATTTTCCAATTGACGAAAAATGCAATTGATCCGAGTAAATAAAATTGTAGCTGATGCGTCAGCGGTCATCGCTGGTATTGGTTAGTTAGTCTTCTCTCTGGGCATTCCGTCGACTCAGAACGAGCGAGTGAGCAACTTGTTGGGGCAGTCACCATCCCCGCCCGAGCTAGCACCGGAGAAATGCACACGATTAAATGCTACAGCCACGGCGTGCCGTTTGAACCAACCACGTGATCGATTGAAGTTTGGAGGACGCATTGGTCATGACCACAGCCAGCTTCTTCACAAAACATGTCTTCACCTCCGTGCACGTCCGCACCCTCCACCAGCCCGCCTGCCGCCGCCTCAGACACGCACGATGCGAGTCACGGCTCTCCCGCCACGCCACAAACGCAGACGCAGACAGAAGCCGAGTCGAAGCCGAGGCACAGGCCGCGACGATTCGTGGGCACGGCGAGGAAGAGGACAGGCGCCGGAGACGGCGGGGGAGGAGAGGTCGAGGATGCTGCAGGAGCTGTTTCGTGTGTGTACTCTGTGGCTGCTCACAACCTGCTGCGACCAACGAACCGTACATGCAGCACTATCCACTCCCACCGCGGCCCGTCACGCGTCCCAAATCCCCTCCGACATTCTCGACGACACCCTGCTCAACGCGGCAATTGCATCCGCGCTCCCGAAAAACTACAAGTTCGAGATCCACAAGTCCGTGTGGGCTTTGCGAAAGGCCAAGGCCACCTGTGTTGGTTTGCAGATGCCCGAGGGGTTGTTGATGTATGCGTGTGCCATTGCGGATATTTTGGAGAGGTGCGTTGGCGAGCGGTCCGACCGGTGCGACCACCACGAGCGGAGGGAGGACACGTCGAGCTCAGCGAGACCCAAGCCCTCAGTGCGGTAGCGCTGACCGAGGCATCCGTCTTACGCGGAGCCTATTCCTCCGACGGAGGCGAATATCCCCCGGAGCGTGTACATACACCACGTGGACCGAGTGTGCCAGGAATCGGGTGCGCGTGTCACCTCTGTCCTGCGTTCACGAGTCCTGAAACCCAATCCCACTCACCTCCCACACCCACCACCACCCCACCCACCAGATTCGCCTCCGTCTCGTCCATAATCATGGGCGACGTCACGTATGGCGCATGCTGCGTCGATGACTTCACAGCCAGGGCCGTCGGGTGCGATTTCTTGATTCATTACGGGCATAGTTGTTTGGGTGCGTATGGAGTGGGGTTGAGTGTTTGGAGAGAGTAAAGTGGTGAGGCTGGGAGAAGTGGTGAGGTTGGTGATATGGACGCAAGGGGTGCGTGGAGTGGCGATGGAAGCTCGCGGAAAGTTTCACGGTGGGATAAGTTGTGTCATTTCGCCTCCCTCGTTGTACATTGCGAGTCCGGGGAGGAGAATTGTCGCAACCGCTACTTTGTCTTACATCACGACACGCCTTGTCGGCCGCTCAAACCGGGTTGCCATTTTGTTTCACCCATTTCATTTTCCATATCGGTGTCCTCACTCGCCTTTGCGTCCTACCATCCACCTTCCAGTCCCCGTCTCCACAACAACCATCCCCACCCTGTACGTCTTTGTCGAAATCCACATCGACGTCGCCCACCTCGTCGCCACCCTGCGCGCCAACCTCCCACCTCGATCACGCCTGGCAGCCGTCGCGACGATCCAGTTCGTGGCGGCGTTGCATGAGGCGAGGAGCGAGCTTGAGAAGCTCGTTGTTGAGGGGGAGGGGGAGGGGGAAGAAGCAGGAGCAAGAGCAAGAGCAGGAGCAGGAGCAGGATGGGGAGCGGGAGCGGAAGGAGTGCGAGTAGGAGAGGACAAGAGAGTGACGGGAGGCTTTAAAGTCACGATCCCGCAAGCGAAGCCTCTGAGTCCGGGCGAGGTGCTGGGGTGCACGAGTCCCAGGCTCAAAACGAGGGAGATTGATGCCGTTGTGTGAGTGTTTGGGATTAGGGGGATGTGTTGCGACCCGGTTCGGGCTCGAATTCGTGATTCATCTCCCCACACCCACCCCATAGTTACATTGGTGACGGCCGCTTCCACCTTGAATCCGCCATGTTGCACAACCCCTCCCTTCCCTACTACCGCTACGATCCCTATTCGCGTGCCATCACACGTGAGTCGTACGACCAACCGCGCACGCTCTCTCTCCGCCGCACCGCCATCTCCCAAGCCCGCTCTGCGCGGCGGTGGGGTATCATCGTGGGCACTCTCGGGAGGCAGGGCAGCCCGCCCGTGGTGGACCACGTGCGGTCTCTTCTGGACGCGCGCGGTGCGGAGCACGTCACTTTGCTCTTGTCCGAGATTTTTCCGAGCAAGTTGGCGCTGCTCCCCATCGACGCGTTCGTGCAGGTGGCGTGCCCTCGCCTGTCGATCGACTGGGGACACCAGTTCTCTGCGCCGCTGCTGTCACCGTACGAGGCGTGCGTGGCCCTTGGGGACGTGGAGATGTTTGGTGATGTGTACCCGATGGACTTTTACGGCGGTGAAGGTGCAGGCCCGTGGACACCGAATGCCGCGGCGAGGGTGAAGAAGGGCGCGGGGAGGAAGAGGACGGAGGAGGCAAAGAAGGAGGTTGTGAGCTGAAGGTGCGGTGGGACAGGTGATTGTGTAATAAAGATCGTATTTGTTTTGAGTAGGTAGACGTCGTGGGTGAGAATCGAAAACATAATGCACAAATGGGGTGGACGTCCACATGCTCACCTGATGCTCCAAAGCTCAAAAAAGTACTTGAAGCACAAGGTTGTATTCAGATCTAGCTATACACAAATTTTTCCAGCCAGCCAGTCAACCAACTCTCCGCGTAGCCCTTCAACGCCGCTGAAATCGCACGTTCCAAGCCCCACTGATCCGAGAGTTTCCATCCGTCTAACAAGATGCACGTGAAAAGATGATTTGAGTTGCAAGAGCGTCTAAAAAGAGAATATTCCTTGTCGAAAGAGAAACAATGCAGTCCACAATCGACTTCGCCCACCAAGAGAAAGTTTCGAACACGAACAATGAACCCATCAAAATAGAACCGTTGGAGCAGAAGTACCGTTTCAACGAATCTGAGACGTAGTAAGACCATGCGAACGAACCCCTACTGCAGGAGACGTGGTCCTACAGTAGCCTCGGAGACATGGTCAGAATCTGCTGTTCCTCTCCAATCACCGGGGTGACCTTTCTTCAGAGACGAAGTCCGGGAGAGGAACTTCCAGATGGGGAAACATGGTCAACAATGGACTCCACCCACCAGGGCAGTCAACAAAAACGAGCATGGGACCATGTGCAGCAGAAGGACTAGAAGTGCGGCAACTACACTGTACGAGTTTCGATCCAGCGAGGAAGACGCAATAAAAACAAAAAGACGCGGTGAGCGTTGAAGACA